>WNWK01023651.1:0-30793 GCA_009830355.1 Cherax destructor | reverse complement strand
AATATCCTCTTCTTCACGATTCTCCTTTGTATGGACTGATGAAGCCAGTGTGTGGCGAAACGTTTCCTCAATAAAGATACCCAAGTGTTGCATATGTGTCTAATTTACCAAGCCTTAATAAAGCTCTTCACTGAGCGAAACAATACACTAATAACCCGCACGTAGGAGACAAGCTTAAGACGACGTTTCACTCATAACAACAACTACAACAATTACTACTACAACTAGTACTACCACACACACACACACACCACACACGGTTTCATGGATGGAAAATACTGTGTCACAAACCTACTGGAGGTCTATGACAGGGTGACGGCAGTAAGACAAGAGAGGGGTGGGTAGATTGCAATTTCTTGGACTGTAAGAAGGCTTTCGACACAGTTCCGCACAAGAGATTAGTGCAGAAGCTGGAGGACCAGGCAGGTATAACAGGGAACTGCAATGAATCAGGGAATACCTGAGAGGTAAGCAAAAGCGAGTCATGGTACGTGACTGGATTGCAAATTCGGTATTATTCTCTTGGGAAAAATCCGATGATGCCTCTTTTGGTCTAATTATTTTCACTGGATTAGAACTGTTTGTGATTATTTTTGTTTGTTGTCTTCCTGTAAACTTGAAATAGTAGGTTGTTATTCACTTTGTGAATGAGAAGGTAACTTGTTACTGGTCTTCTCTTCAAGTGTAAACTGGACAGCCGGTTCAGCTGTGTTGAGCCTAACATGCCCCAAGACCCTGGCTCTCATAGCTTCCTTTATACCAAGGTCCCAGGACCTTGGTGGTATCATTTAAAAAGGTTTGGTATCATTTAAAAAGGTTTATACCATACCCACTTTCCAATCTTACCTGGGACGACTCCTACCCCCTCATTCCTTCCCTAGATTTATATTCCTAGTCTTCCTGTTTTGTTCCATCCTCTCTAAATGTCCAAACCACCTGAACAACCCTTCCTAGATCTTGTGAATAATACTTGTGATAAAGCCACACATACTGTGTCTGGTGTACGTGAATGACATGACGGAAGGAGTAGTCTCAGAAGTGTCCTTGTTTGCAAACGATGTGAAGCTAATGAGTTGAATTCAATCGGACGAGGACCAGGCAGAACTACAAAGGGATCTGGACAGGCTGCAAGCCTGGTCCAGCAAGTGGCTCCTGGAGTTCAACCCCACCAAGTGCAAAGTCATGAATATCAGGGAAGGGCAAAATAAATCGCCAGGCCCTGATGAGCTTTTTTCAAGGGTTCTTAAGGAATGCAATATTGAACTCTGTGAACCCTTAACTAACATTTTTAACCTATCTCTTCAAACAGGTGTAGTGTCTGATACGTGGAAGATGGCTAATGTAATTCCTATTTTTAAAGCAGGGGACAAGTCGTTACCATCAAATTACCGCCCAATAAGTCTAACTTCAATTGTAGGCAAATTATTAGAGTCGATTATAGCTGATAACATAAGAAGCCATCTCGATAGGCATAATTTGATTAATGATACTCAACATGGATTCACCAGGGGCCGTTCCTGCCTAACTAATTTATTAACTTTTTCAGTAAGGCTTTTGAGGCAGTTGATCATGATAAAGAATTCGATATTGTTTATTTGGATTTTAGTAAGGCTTTTGATAGAGTACCACATCAGAGACTGTTAAAGAAAGTGGCTGCTCACGGCATTGGAGGAAAAGTGTTTTCATGGATCGAGTCATGGCTCACCAATAGGAAGCAGAGGGTGTGCATTAATGGGGTTAAATCTGAGTGGGGATCTGTAACAAGTGGCGTTCCACAGGGATCGGTTTTAGGCCCGTTGTTGTTTATAATATATATAAATGACCTTGACGAGGGAATTACTAGTGATATGAGCAAATTCGCTGATGACACGAAGATAGGTAGGATAATCGATTCAGACGTAGATGTCACGGAACTTCAGGAGGATTTAGACAAACTCAATTCCTGGTCAGAAAAGTGGCAGATGCAGTTCAATGTAGATAAATGCAAGGTTCTGAAGCTCGGGAGTGTCCATAACCCAAGCACTTATAAGTTAAATAACGTAGAACTTAGCCATACAGATTGCGAGAAGGACTTGGGGGTGATGGTAAGCAGCAACCTTAAACCAAGACAGCAATGCCTAAGCGTACGTAATAAGGCAAATAGATTACTGGGATTTATATCAAGAAGTGTTAGCAACAGAAGTCCAGAGGTTATATTACAGCTTTATACATCATTAGTAAGGCCTCACCTAGATTACGCAGCTCAGTTTTGGTCTCCATATTACAGAATGGACATAAATTCGTTAGAAAACATTCAGCGTAGAATGACTAAATTAATACATAGCATTAGAAATCTTCCTTACGAAGAAAGATTGAAGACCCTAAAATTACATTCACTTGTAAGACGTAGAATGAGGGAGACATGATCGAGGTATACAAGTGGAAAATGGGTATTAACAAAGGGGATATAAATAAGGTCTTGAGGATATCTCTCCAAGAGAGAACCCGCAATAATGGATTCAAGTTAGATAAGTTTAGATTTAGAAAGGATATAGGAAAGTATTGGTTTGGAAATAGGGTAGTTGATGAGTGGAACAGTCTGCCTAGTAGGGTTATTGAAGCTAGGACCTTGGGTAGTTTCAAATTTAGGTTGGATAAATTCATGAGTGAGAGGGTTGGATTTGAGTGGGACTCCGCATGAGTGGGTAGAATTGTCAAAGCTTATTTCTTGGGTAGCATTGAAAATTTGGTTGAGCAAATATTCTGTTAGTGGGACGGATTGTGAAGGACCTGCCTAGTATGGGCCAACAGGCCTGCTGCAGTGCTCCTCCTTTCTTATGTTCTTATGTTAAGAAGACCCCAGACAGAGTACAGTCTAGGGGGCCAAGGACTGCAAACCGCACTCAAGGAAAACGATCTTGGGGTGAGTATAATACCAAGCACATCTGAGGCGCACATCAACCAAATAACTGCTGCAGCATATGGGCGCCTAGCTAACCTAACAATAGCGTTCCGATACAAGCACGTCAAGAAATTAGAGAAAGTTTAAAGGTTTGCAACGAGACTAGTCCCGGAGCTAAGGGGTATGTCATATGAGGAGAAGTTAAGGGAAATCGACCTGACGACACTGGAGGACAGGAGAGAGGGGGGAGAGGACATGATAACGACATATAAAATACTGAGAGGAAATGACAATATGAACAGAGACAGGATGTTCCAGAGATGGGACAGAGCAACAAGGGGACACAACTGGAAGATGAAGACTCAGATGAATCACAGGGATGTTAGGAAGTATTTCTTCAGTTACAGAGTTGTCAGGAAGTGAAATAGTCTGAAGAGTGATATAGTGTTGGCAGGATCCATACACAGCTTTAAGAAGAGGTACGATAAAGCTCATGGAGTAGGGAGAGTGGACCAAGTAGCGACCAGCGAAGAGGCGAAGCCAGGAGCTGTGAATCGACCCCTGGAACCACAATTAGGTGAGTACACATTACACACTACACACACATGTGCAACATCTGGGTATCTTTATTGTAGACGTTTCGCCCTCCAGTTGTGATGTAGTCAGTGTGCAGGAGCTGAGTCTCGACCCCTGCAACCACAATTAGGTGCGTACACACACACAAGAGGTATGATAAAGCTCATGGAGCAGGAAGTGACCTAGCAGCGGCCAGTGAAGAGGCGGGGCCAGGAGCTGTGAATCGACCCCTGCAACCATAACTAGGTGAGTACACTACACACACACACACCTTAACAAAACTCAGAGCGAAACGTCGTCACAAAAACAACTCATTTCCCACCAATATTCTCTCAATCTTGACGTTAGGGGTAAATTTGGTCAGGATTTCTGTTTTATATACTTCCATCTTCGTGTCTGGAAATTCGCCTCTCTGCCTCCTACCTTTAACCAATTCCCTCTTTGCACTGAACGTCGACATGAATATTCAGAAGTTTTTACCGGTTTTCCATACCGGTTGTATGCCTCTCTCTACACGATAGCCAATATTCCACAGTGTCTTGTGATATCGTGTTCCCTGGGTGATTACCGTGGGGTGTTCCCTGGGTGATTACCGTGGGGTGTTGCGAAGGTGTCTGAGGAGGTTCAAGTTGGGTAATGGTTTTTAACCTCGCTGTAGGGTTTTCCTGGTGGTATTGTTGGAGGTTTGGCAGCGGTTCTTAACGCTTCATTGTGTGGTATTTATGTAGTATTGTTTGAGTTTTTGCAGTGGTTTGTAAAACCTCTGTGAGGTTCCATATATATATATATCGTATGTGTGTGTGTGTGTGTGTGTGTGTGTGTGTGTGTGTGTGTGTGTGTGTGTGTGTGTGTGTGTGTGTGTTGTGTGTGTGTCTGTGTATAAAGTATTTTGAAATATAAATTTCAAGAGTAGTGAATTTTTGGTGTATGTAGAGAGAGAAAAAGAAAGAGAGAGAGAGAGACAGACAGACAGACAGACAGACAGACAGACAGAGAGGCTGAAAGTATAATGGACAAACACTTACTAAAGTGCACTTCAATTCTAGAAGAGCACTCGATCATTTTGTCAGAAGCAGGACGTCCTTATTGTACGTGTAGAAAGTGAGAGGCCAATGTGTGTGTGTAGAGAGAGAGAGAGAGAGAGAGAGAGAGAGAGAGAGAGAGAGAGAGAGAGAGAGAGAGAGAGAGAAAGATACACGATTTAGGAATTAATCGTGGCCAGGAAACACAGTATCAGCGCCTTGTGGTCATCGCCGTTCCTAATTACTAACTACCTGACGATTAACGAGTCATTAGGTACCACAGGTTACTAACAACTGACACGAGATAACTAGCCAATGTTGTCTTAATGACCACCAGGAAGGTACTCACCCCAGTTTTAATCCTCATGACTCGACAAACATGTGACCTTGAACCCTGACCTTGACCTCTAAAGACATTAAAAGGGGGGAGAAAACGAGTCTGGAACATGTTCGTATACCATAATGACATCGATGAAGTCAGTTGACGTAATGACGCAGAAAAAGGCACAATATCGTGACTGGAACAATACACAAATAACCCGACTTGGACTATTTACAAAGTAACACTAACATAAAGGAGAGGAGGTGGTAGTATATATAGGCCAGCTGGCAGGGTCTTGGACTAGAGAGGTTGAGGTAGCAGCAGTAGTAGTAGCAGCAGAAGTAGTAGTAGTAGTAGCAGCAGCATTAGCAGCAGCAGTAAGGCAGGTACTGGAACTAGTATTAGAAGTAATGGTAGTGTAAATTAGGGAGAACGTTAGGTTGGACAAGAATAGAAATCGCTGGCCCACAGATGACTCCAACTTCATCCTGTTCTCTATTTCAATGTCACAAAAAAAAAAGCTTTCAAATGAGCTGAGTCAGGTAACAGCTCTTACCTTTGTAAATAAAAAATTAGAAATAAATAGAGACTGGAGAAAGGTATCAGATTTGTAAATCCACACTTGACTGTCAGCCAATCTGCTGACCCCCCTGGCAGTGTTCTTGGCTCTCTCTTCTGCTGTCTTCAGTGTTTTCTTCGCTTGTATACGACTGAAGAAGCCCGCTGTGCAGGCGAAACGTTTCTGCAGTAAATAAATGGTATAAAATACCGACACAATTGAAAAAATAAACACAAATGCAGTATAATGTGATCATTTATTGACAACGTTTCGCCCACACAGTGGCCTTTATCAAGTCACAAACAGATCCACCTGATTTCATCCTATAAATACTCACGTACCTTTCACCCAGGTAGATCTGTTTGTGACTCGATAAAGCCCACTGTGTGGGCGAAACGTTGTCAATAAATGATCACATTATACTGCTTATGTGTTTATTTTTCCAGTGCATGTCTTCATTTGTTATATCATTCGATACTTTGAGAGTCTGTTACCAATCATATCACTGAACCAGTGGGACTTCAACCCAATGACCTAAGACTCGTCTGCCAGGGGTTCAACCCCCCTTCCCCGGTTCCCTGGTTCGTTTCCAATCGTGTTATTACGATTTCGTGAGTTAGTGTCACCATTGCCCCGCACTTCCCCCAATTTCGTGGTAATTAAAAAAAAATCCAATAAGTAACTTATTGTGCCTTAATAAATGACCCTGGGCCATTAAATTCCATCCCAAATTTCGTGTCATCTCCAATATATATATATATATATATATATATATATATATATATATATATATATATATATATATATATATGTATATATATCTTTCAACAAATCGGCCGTATCCCTGGGTGGTTGCTGTCTACCAACCTACTACCTAGGAAAATATATATATATATATATATATATATATATATATATATATATATATATATATATATATATATATATATGTCGTGCCGAATATGTAAGACTTGCGATTTTGGCTTAAATGGCAACGCTCTTCTTGCCGAATAAGGCAAGCGAAAATTGGTGTATGCAATAATTTCGCAATAATCATTCTGAACCTAACAAAAAAAATATTTCATTGTGTTTGTTTATTATTAAATTACTGTAACTTATATAAAATAAATTTACCCGAATTAGGCTAAGTTAAATTGCGATTATAATAAGGTTAGATAAGTTTTCTAAGGTTCTTTTGGAACAAAATTATTAATTTTTATATTAACATCAATGAAAAAAATATATATCTTTAAATGAATAAGAGAAAATTTTAGAAACTACTTAATTTTAAATGAGTTCTTGCTAATTGACCAGTTTTACCTATTCGGCACGACATATATATAAATATGAAAAGAAAGATTGGACCCAGTGAATGACTTGAAGAACGCCACTCGCCATGTTACTCCACTAAGACACAAAAACAACTGTTTCCTATCTGAGAGACAATCACTTCTGTCCTCAATGTCGGCAAATATCTTCTGGAAATCGGGTACTCAACACTTGCGAGTACATGAGAGTACATGGGGAAGACAGAAGAGGACTTGAGAGTTCATACCGAGCCAACAATAACACCATCATTTTTAAAGGGGTGGAGGGGTAAGCCAGCGGAAGGCCTCGATCAGATGACCAAAAGCTCCAGCTGTGGGTCATCATATGACTTAGACCCGCGTCAGGAAACACTTGTCCTGTTTCCTGAGAAACTTTACCTAACTTAACCTAACCTAACTTAACCTTACCTAACCTAACCAATTAAGAACAACTCAGGAAGGTTAACAAGCAGTATACTTCAAGGAAATTAACGATGCTGTATACTAATTACTATTTCCACTAGTCCATCCATAATTGACGTCAAATAGGGTAGTAATTGAGGGAGTACCGCCTCCCTCCCCTCTCTCTCTCTCTCTCTCTCTCCACGAACACCGTAGAGGAATTAGTTAACTATCGCAAGGTGATTTGCATTTCTCAGTTGATTTGTTGAGAATGCAATTTGGTAACTAGATACAAATTGAGAGAGAGAGAGAGAGAGAGAGAGAGAGAGAGAGAGAGAGAGAGAGAGAGAGAGAGAGAGAGAGAGAGAGAGAGAGAGAGAGAGAGAGGGAGGGAGGGAGAGATTGGGAAAATGTGTATGAGAGGAGGAAGGAAGCATAAAGATAGGGATTGAAAGGAAAAGTGTAAAAGGTATATTAGAGAAAGAGGAGAGGTGAAGATAGAGGAAGAAGAGGCAAAGAAAGGAGAGAGAAAAAAGAGAGAGAGTGGAGAAAGAAAAAATAAGAGTAAAGAGAAAGAGAAAAGAGGAGAGAAGAGGGAGAGAAGAATATAAAGATAAAACAAGAGAAAATGAAGTAGAGAGAATCTATAATGTAAGCAAATTCTCTCTCACTCTCTCTCTCTCTCTCTCTCTCTCTCTCTCTCTCTCTCTCTCTCTCTCTCTCTCTCTCTCTCTCTCTCTCTCTCTCTCTCTACTTAATGTCAATTCCTCCCTCCCTCACTGTCAATTTCCTTCTTTTACTTTGTGTTTCCTTTCTTTATCTCCATCCTCCCTTCCTCCCCCTTTCTTCTTTTTCTCTCCCTCTCCTATAATCTTAACTGCTGATGCCTCTCCTATAATTATCCTGTCAACCCTTTCCAACCACTCTCCCTCCCCCTCCTTCTCTCTCTCTCTCTCTCTCTCTCTCTCTCTCTCTCTCTCTTCTCTCTCTCAACTCTCCCTGAGAGAGAGAATGATAGCTCTAGGCCTTTCGTGTTGCAATCAACACATCAGGAGCTTGCAATGTTGAAGAAATGGGTAGTAAGTCCAAGTACACTAGTTCAGGGAATGTTCTGAAATCTGCCTGGACTTCCTACTCATTGCAAGCTCCTGATGTGTTGATTGCAACACAAAGGCCTATATATATATATATATATATATATATATATATATATATATATATATATATATATATATATATATATATATACGTATATATATATATATATATATATATATATATATATATATATATATATATATATATATATATATATACGTATATATATATATATATATATATATATATATATATATATATATATATATATATATATACATATATATGAAGCTGAATATAGAGAAATTTCAATTACTCCGATATGGAAAACTCCAAGAAATTGAAACTGTATCGGAATATAAAAAAAATTACAACCACAAAATAGAGCGAAAAACTAATGTGAAGAACCTGGGAGTGATCATGTCAGAGGATCTTACTTTTATAGACCACGACAGTGTATCTACCTCATCTGCTAGGAAAATGATAGGATGGATAATGAGAACCTTCAAAACTAGGGACGCCAAGCCCATGATGATTCTCTTCAAATCGATTGTTCTCTCTAGGCTGGAATACTGTTGTACACTAACTGCCACCTTCAAGGCTGGCGACACTGCTGACCTGGATAGTGTACAGAGAACTTTCACGGCACACGCAAGTATGATAAGGCACCTAAATTACTGGGAAAGTTTTAAGTTCTTGGCTTTGTATTCCCTGGAACGTAGGCGAGAAAGATACATGATAATATACACTTGGAAAATCCTAGAGGGACCTGTTCAAAATTTGCACACGAAAATCAGAAGGGGTGCCACGAGTACACAGAGACAACACAATAAGTGTCAGGGGCCCAAGACTGTTCAACTGTCTTCTAGAAGGCACTGGACAGGCATCTAAAGTCATTACCTGACCAGCCGGGCTGTGGTTCGTACGTCAGTCTACGTGGGGCAAGCAGTAACAACCTGGTTCATCAGGCCCTGATCCACCACGAGGCCTGGTCATGGACCGTGCCGCGAGGACGTTATATATATATATATATATATATATATATATATATATATATATATATATATATATATATATATATATATATATATATATATATTAGTGGGAAACGTTGTCAGTGATAACTAGTGGGTAACGAATACTTACATCATTTGTGTGATAACTGCCCCTCGAGGTGTTGTTAACTGCTCCTCGAGGTTTGCTAACTGCCCCTCGAGGTGTTGCTAACTGCCCCTCGAGGTGTTGCTAACTGCTCTCGAGGTGTTGCTAACTGCCCCTCGAGGTGTTGCTAACTGCCCCTCGAGGTGTTGCTAACTGCCCCTCGAGGTGTTGCTAACTCACTGACTTGAAACAAACACAGATGTCAGTTAATTTCAGCATTATAACCATTTACTGATATCATGAAAATCACACTGTCAGTATCCCAGGTATACCCTTCAGCCTGTAACTTTAGTATCCCAGGTATACCCTTCAGCCTGCAACTTTAGTATCCCAGGTATATCCTTCAGCCTGTAACTTTAGTATCCCCAGGTATACCCTTCAGCCTGTAACTTTAGTATCCCCAGGTATACCCTTCAGCCTGTAACTTTAGTATCCCCAGGTATACCCTTCAGCCTGTAACTTTAGTATCCCAGGTATACCCTTCAGCCTGTAACTTTAGTATCCCCAGGTATACCCTTCAGCCTGTAACTTTAGTATTTCCAGGTATACCCTTCAGCCTGTAACTTTAGTATCCCCAGGTATACCCTTCAGCCTGTAACTTTAGTATTCCCAGGTGTACCCTTCAGCCTGTAACTTTAGTATCCCCAGGTATACCCTTCAGCCTGTAACTTTAGTATCCCCAGGTATACCCTTCAGCCTGTAACTTTAGTATCCCAGGTATACCTTTCAGCCTGTAACTTTAGTATCCCCAGGTATACCCTTCAGCCTGTAACTTTAGTATCCCCAGGTATACCCTTCAGCCTGTAACTTTAATATCCCAGGTATACCTTTCAGCCTGTAACTTTAGTATCCCCAGGTATACCCTTCAGCCTGTAACTTTAGTATTCCCAGGTGTACCCTTCAGCCTGTAACTTTAGTATCCCCAGGTATACCCTTCAGCCTGTAACTTTAGTATCCCCAGGTATACCCTTCAGCCTGTAACTTTAGTATCCCAGGTATACCTTTCAGCCTGTAACTTTAGTATCCCCAGGTATACCCTTCAGCCTGTAACTTTAGTATCCCAGGTATACCTTTCAGCCTGTAACTTTAGTATCCCCAGGTATACCCTTCAGCCTGTAACTTTAGTATCCCAGGTATACCTTTCAGCCTGTAACTTTAGTATCCCCAGGTATACCCTTCAGCCTGTAACTTTAGTATCCCAGGTATACCTTTCAGCCTGTAACTTTAGTATCCCCAGGTATACCCTTCAGCCTGTAACTTTAGTATCCCAGGTATACCTTTCAGCCTGTAACTTTAGTATCCCTAGGTATACCCTTCAGCCTGTAACTTTAGTATCCCAGGTATACCTTTCAGCCTGTAACTTTAGTATCCTCAGGTATACCCTTCAGCCTGTAACTTTAGTATCCCCAGGTATACCCTTCAGCCTGTAACTTTAGTATCCCAGGTATACCTTTCAGCCTGTAACTTTAGTATCCTCAGGTATACCCTTCAGCCTGTAACTGTAGTATCCCCAGGTATACCCTTCAGCCTGTAACTTTAGTATACCAGGTATACCTTTCAGCCTGTAACTTTAGTATCCTCAGGTATACCCTTCAGCCTGTAACTTTAGTATCCCCAGGTATACCCTTCAGCCTGTAACTTTAGTATCCCAGGTATACCTTTCAGCCTGTAACTTTAGTATCCTCAGGTATACCCTTCAGCCCACACCTCAAATAACTAAACATGACAAATAACGTAGAAAAAATAATATCGTAGTAACAGGTTAAATCATTATCATGATTAGACGAATGCGCTAAAACCGTACGGGTCATACAGTGCCTGGGGAATGAGAGACAATCAAGTTTTGATCTTAGGAATTGGAGAAGTTCCAGTGCTTGGATCAATGGAATTTAGATTATCTAGCTTCTAAATTTTAACTTATCGTCGCAGGTGGTGCTGGGGACCCAGGTGGTGCTAGGGACCCCCAGGTGGTACTAGGGGACCCAGGTGGTGCTAGGGACCCAGTTGGTGTTAGGGGACCCATGTGGTGCTAGGGACCCCCAGGTGGTGCTGGGGACCCAGGTGGTGCTGGGGACCCAGGTGATGCTAGGGGACCCATGTGGTGCTAGTGGCCCCCAGGTGGTGCTAGGGGACCCATGTGGTACTAGGAGCCCCAGGTGGTGCTAGGGGCCCCCAACAATCTAACTCAAATAAGGTAGAGAAAACACATTTCTTTACACTTATCAACATTACAAAACTATAAACATTTATAACAATTCATATTATCCTAAACATTTTGGTCAGAATGATCTTCTAACATTTCAACACTAACATTCTAGCACTTCCTAGATCCTCTTGTATCATTAACACTTCTAAATATACACTTAAATAGCCTAAAGAGGAATCGATATACACAACAGGTGTATACTGTGTTTATACACACCAAGGCAATACACCATCCATGCTAGATTGTGTATTAGGTTTCAAGTCTATCTACTACACGAGGGTCATTAAGGCTGCATGTCACCTGTACACTAGTCAAAAATACCTCAGTATTTAAAATGGCCAATAAAAACAATTTACGTGAAAATACACTTATAAATACATACCTTTTGGTGTATTTACGCTGACAGATACAGATCTCTCGGTGTATATCCATTAATACACACAGTGTGCGCGTGTATTTGCTAGTTACGCCCATCTCAGTTTATAAACACTTAAATACACATCCCGCTGTATATACACTGAGAAATACACACCTCTCTGTACAAATACACATCTATCGGTGTATATATACACAGAAACACACGGCTATCGTGTATATACACAGACATACACCCCTCCAGGTGTATTCACCGAGTATTGTAGTGGTGGTGGACCCCACCTACCCTGGCTGGCTAATGGGGTTTGAAGCCTATCAACTACACCAGGCTCATTAAGACTACACGTGCTAACCCATTTCACCACTATACAAGTATACTGTAATCCCTAAAATAGGGATTTAAGTATACACACAGAGAAATACACTTGTGTATAATATCAATACTCTGTAAATTCAGCTTTGAAAGTGTTCATGAAGCACTTTCACGCCTACTTAACACTTATTCCCACTTATCCTCATCAATCAAGATGAGGGTCACTTATAACTCATGTATTAATATGTATTTAAGCTGTATTATTAGAATATGACATGCTACGTGACGTATGAGAGATGAATTTGACGTGTATGAGAGATGTGTCATACAGACGACTGATTCACAAATGTAAATCAATTACACTGACGCTGATCTTGCAATAAATGACTTATTTTTATCTTTATTTCTGGGCCTCTGGTCATTTTTCGTACCTCTCCTTGAAGCTGTGTGTGGACCCTGCCACTACCACTTCACTCTCCAGGTCGTTCCACACTTCCATGACTACTCAAAGGCTGAAGAAATACTTCCTGATGTCCCCTATGACTCATCTGAGCTTTCAACTTCCAGTTGTGTTCCCGTTTTCCGGTTCTCAATCTGGCCTTGTTCACCCCATCAATTCCTATCAGTATTTTGTACGTTTTTATCATATCTCCCCTAGTCTTTCTGTCCTCCAGTGTCACGCTGAGGGGTTGTATTCTAGGGATCTAAACTAGAGTCTGACTAGAAGACATAATATAAAATAATACAGTAATAATAAAAAATAAAAAATAAAATAATAATAATAATAATAATAATAATAATAATAATAATAATGTTTTTAATAATAATAATAATAATAATAATAATCATGATAATAATAATAATAATCTGTCACTGTCAGTTTTCTTACTGCTTATAAACGTTTATTTTAATTATTCATATTCTCTCATCGGTTTCCATTCCCCTGTTCGCATTTTTTTTCTTGCCTTCTCCTATTCGTCAAACCGCTTTCCTTCTTATTCAGATCTGCTCTCTTTCTCTCTCTCTTTCTCTCTCACACACACACACACACACACACACCACCCGCTTCATATCCCTAAATTACTCTCCCCTCTCTTCATCTCTTTCACTTCTGTCCTACATACCTCCCATTCTTCTCTTTTCTCTTCTTAATTACTCGTTTCCACGGTAGTGTGTCGCTAGTTATCAGGGAGATGATTGGCTGGGTGTCTTGTTTACCTGGCTCCTGATTGGTGCTTTGACGAGGTATTATACGACCGCTGATTGGTCGAGCATGAAGGCTTTCTTGTGATTGGTGAGACTGTGGTGAGATATTTTTCTCGCGTTTCTCTAATGAGAGAGAGAGAGAGAGAGAGAGAGAGAGAGAGAGAGAGAGAGAGAGAGAGAGAGAGAGAGAGAGAGAGAGAGAGAGAGAGAGAGAGAGAGAGAGAGAGAAAGAGAGAGAGAGAAAGAGAAAGAGAGAGAAGAGAGAGAGATAGAGAAAGAGAGAAAGAGAGAGAGTTTTTGCAAGTGTAAATAGCTATAGTTCTAAGCTTACTAAGAAGATAAATAAAATGACGAAATTTCTAAAAAATGTCAGCCAGGATAAGTCATATCCTACTCAAAGTATATCCTACTCAAAGTATATCCTACTCAAAGTATGTCCTACTCAAAGTATATCCTACTCAAAGTATATCCTACTCAAAGTATATCCTACTCAAAGTATGTCCTACTCAAAGTACATCCTACTCAAAGTATATCCTACTCAAAGTATATCCTACTCAAAGTATATCCTACTCAAAGTATATCCTACTCAAAGTATATCCTACTCAAAGTATATCCTACTCAAAGTACATCCTACTCAAAGTATATCCTACTCAAAGTATATCCTACTCAAAGTATATCCTACTCAAAGTATATCCTACTCAAAGTATATCCTACTCAAAGTATGTCCTACTCAAAGTATGTCCTACTCGAAGTATGTCCTACTCAAAATCAACAAAGTCCTACTCCATATCCTACTCACTAAGGACGTTCTATTTCTTATCCTACTCAATAATAAAGTCCTGTGCTTTATCCTATTCAAAATCCTGCTCATAATCCTTCTGTGGTTTTATCCAGTGTCTCGCTAGACGCGACACAGTATCGCAGTACGAGACAGTATCGCAGTACGAGACAGTATCGCAGTACGAGATAGTATCGCAGTATGACAGTATCGCAGTATGAGACAGTATCGCAGTATGAGACAGTATCGCAGTATGAGACAGTATCGCAGTATGAGACAGTATCGCAGTATGAGACAGTATCGCAGTATGAGACAGTATCGCAGTACGAGACAGTATCGCAGTATGAGATAGTATCGCAGTATGAGATAGTATCGCAGTACGAGACAGTATGAGACAGTATCGCAGTATGAGACAGTATCGCAGTATGAGACAGTATCGCAGTACGAGATAGTATCGCAGTATGAGACAGTATCGCAGTATGAGACAGTATCGCAGTATGAGACAGTATCGCAGTACGAGATAGTATCGCAGTACGACAGTATCGCAGTATGAGACAGTATCGCAGTATGAGACAGTATCGCAGTATGAGACAGTATCGCAGTATGAGATAGTATCGCAGTACGAGACAGTATGAGACAGTATCGCAGTATGAGACAGTATCGCAGTATGAGACAGTATCGCAGTACGAGATAGTATCGCAGTATGAGACAGTATCGCAGTATGAGACAGTATCGCAGTATGAGACAGTATCGCAGTATGAGACAGTATCGCAGTATGAGACAGTATCGCAGTATGAGACAGTATCGCAGTATGAGAAGTATCGCAGTATGAGCATATCAGTATGAGACAGTATCGCAGTATGAGACAGTATCGCAGTATGAGACAGTATCGCAGTACGACGACAGTGACAGTATCGCAGTATGAGACAGTATCGCAGTATGAGACAGTATCGCAAGTATGAGAAGTATCGCAGTACGAGACAGTATCGGAGACAGTATCGCAGTATGAGACAGTATCGCAGTATGAGACAGTATCGCAGTAGAGAAGTATCGCAGTATGAGACAGTATCGCAGTATGAGACAGTATCGCAGTATGAGACAGTATCGCAGAGAGATAGTATCGCAGTCGACAGTATCGAGACAGATAGTATCGCAGTATGAGACAGTATCGCAGTATGAGACAGTATCGCAGTATGAGACAGTATCGCAGTATGAGACAGTATCGCAGTATGAGACAGATGCAGTATGAGACAGTATCGCAGTATGAGACAGTATCGCAGTATGAGACAGTATCGCAGTATGAGACAGTATCGCAGTATGAGACAGTATCGCAGTATGAGAAGTATCGCAGACGAGACAGTATCGCAGTATGAGACAGTATCGCAGTATGAGACAGTATCGCAGTATGAGACAGTATTGCAGTATGAGACAGTATCGCAGTATGAGACAGTATCGCAACGAGACAGTATCGCAGAGAGACAGTATCGCAGTATGAGACAGTATTGCAGTATGAGACAGTATCGCAGATGAGACAGTATCGCAGATGAGACAGTATCGCAGTATGAGACAGTATCGCAGTATGAGACAGTATCGCAGTACGAGACAGTATCGCAGTACGAGACAGTATCGCAGTATGAGACAGTATCGCAGTATGAGACAGTATCGCAGTACGAGACAGTATCGCAGTATGAGACAGTATCGCAGTATGAGACAGTATCGCAGTACGAGATAGTATCGCAGTACGACAGTATCGCAGTATGAGACAGTATCGCAGTATGAGACAGTATCGCAGTACGAGATAGTATCGCAGTATGAGACAGTATCGCAGTACGAGACAGTATAGCAGTACGAGATAGTATCGCAGTACGACAGTATCGCAGTACGAGATAGTATCGCAGTACGAGACAGTATCGCAGTATGAGACCGTATCGCAGTATGAGACAGTATCGCAGTACGAGATAGTATCGCAGTATGAGACAGTATCGCAGTATGAGACAGTATCGCAGTATGAGACAGTATCGCAGTATGAGACAGTATCGCAGTACGAGACAGTATCGCAGTATGAGACAGTATCGCAGTACGAGACAGTATCGCAGTACGAGACAGTATCGCAGTACGAGACAGTATCGCAGTATGAGACAGTATCGCAGTATGAGACAGTATCGCAGTACGAGACAGTATCGCAGTACGAGACAGTATCGCAGTACGAGACAGTATCGCAGTATGAGACAATATCGCAGTATGATACAGTATCGCAGTATGAGACAGTATCGCAGTATGAGACATTATCGCAGTATGAGACAGTATCGCAGTACGAGACAGTATCGCAGTACGAGACAGTATCGCAGTACGAGACAGTATCGCAGTATGAGACAGCATCGCAGTATGAGACAGTATCGCAGTACGAGACAGTATCGCAGTATGAGACAGTATCGCAGTACGAGACAGTATCGCAGTATGAGACAGTATCGCAGTACGAGACAGTATCGCAGTACGAGACAGTATCGCAGTATGAGACAGTATCGCAGTATGAGACAGTATCGCAGTACGAGACAGTATCGCAGTATGAGACAGTATCGCAGTACGAGACAGTATCGCAGTACGAGATAGTATCGCATTATGAGACAGTATCGCAGTATGAGACAGTATCGCAGTATGAGACAGTATCGCAGTATGAGACATTATCGCAGTAGGAGACAGTATCGCAGTATGAGACAGTATCGCAGTATGAGACAGTATCGCAGTATGAGACAGTATCGCAGTACGAGACAGTATCGCAGTATGAGACAGTATCGCAGTATGAGACAGTATCGCAGTATGAGACAGTATCGCAGTATGAGACAGTATCGCAATATGAGACAGTATCGCAGTATGAGACAGTATCGCAGTATGAGACAGTATCGCAGTACGAGATAGTATCGCATTATGAGACAGCAACACAAGACAGCATCGCAACACAAGAAAGTATCGCAACACAAGACAGTATCGCAACACGGGACAGTATCACAACACAAGACAGCATCGCAACACAAGAAAGTATCGCAACACAAGACAGTATCGCAACACAAGACAACATAGCAACACAAGACAGTATCGCAACACAAGAAAGTATCGCAACACAAGACAGTATCGCAACACAAGACAACATCGCAACACAAGACAGCATCGCAACACAAGAAAGTATCGCAACACAAGACAGTATCGCAACACAAGACAGCATCGCAACACAAGACAGTATCGCAACACAAGACAGCATCGCAACACAAGACAGTATCGCAACACAAGAAAGTATCGCAACACAAGACAACATCGCAACACAAGAAAGTATCGCAACACAAGACAGCATCGCAACACAAGACAGTATCGCAACACAAGAAAGTATCGCAACACAAGAAAGTATCGCAACACAAGACAACATCGCAACACAAGAAAGTATCGCAACACAAGAAAGTATCTCAACACAAGACAGTATCGCAACACAAGACAGTATCGCAACACAAGACAGTATCGCAACACAAGAAAGTATCGCAACACAAGACAGTATCGCAACACAAGACAGTATCGCAACACAATACAGTATCGCAACACAAGAAAGTATCGCAACACAAGACAGTATCGCAACACAAGACAGTATCGCAACACAAGACAGCATCGCAACACAAGACAGTATCGCAACACAAGAAAGTATCGCAACACAAGAAAGTATCGCAACACAAGACAGCATCGCAACATAAGACAGCATCGCAACAGGAGGGAGGTTATCCAAGTCAATTAGGTTCAATATCCCATCTCAGGGTTATTAACCCTGACCTTTATTTGACCTGACCCGTGACACCAAAGTCTCTTTCAAAATTACTACCCCCCCCCCGCACCTACCCTGGATGTTATGAGACCGCTGATTGGTCCGTCCTCATTTGCTGTCAAACAAGTGATTGGTTGTCAAAGGCTGGTGCCCCTCTGACCTGAGCCAATAAGAGTCATTCGGCCATTCCATCCTCACCTAATGTCGTCCTTATTGCTTCTTCAATTATTTTTTTTCTTTCTCTCTTTGACCAGTCACCCCTACAGGTTTAGTTCTTCAGGGAAATCACTTTTGCCTGGCAAGCAGGTGTCAAAATTATTGTTGTTGTTATTGTTAGTCATTATTATTATCACTATTAATGGTTATTAATTTTATCATCGCTTGTTTTACAATTATCATTATTATTATTATTATTATTATTATTATTATTATTATTATTATTATTATTATTATTATTATTATTATTATTATCGTTTGTTTTACATTATAATTTTTAATTTTATTTTAGCATGTTTGACAATTATTATTGTGAAGCGGTAAACCCTTGTGGGTTATACAGAGCAAGGAGCAGTGAAGGCTCGATCCTGCGTCTTGCCATCAGCCATAGCTCGTAACGTAACTATACCTTCAACTGCGTACGGAAAAAAACCAAACTAAGAATTATTAAAAACTAGAAGAGTGAATGAAGGAGAGGAATTTAGAGAGAAGTGAGAAAGAGTAGAGAAAGAGAGAAAAGAGAAAATGGGATTAATTACGAAGTTCAGCATCCAATTAAATGAACTTAATGTGTTTAACGAGGAGAATCCAGTGGCAGGAAAGAGGAAGAGGAATAGGAGGTGATAAAGATAGAATATGAGAGAGATGGAAGACTGCCAAGAACAAGGAGATAGAGGAATTAGATGAGAGATAATTACACAGTAGACAGTGGAAATATTATTGGCAAGCCTAAATAAATGAGATAACCAGTAATAAAGACAGTAATTACGAAGAGACAGTAGAAGTATTACTAAATAAATTATGGGAATGAGAGAGACATAAATAAAGACAGTAATTACACAGAGTAGAAATATTACTAAATAAATAATGGGAATGAGAGAGACAGCAATAAAGACAGTAATTACGTAGAGACAGTAGAAATATTACTAAATAAATGATGGAAATGAGATATACACCTGATGATCTCAGAGACAGTAAAAACAATGATAAAACAGAGTGACAGAAACAAGAAAGATTATCTTTCAACACCAAAGAAAAAAATGAAATGAAGATAAAGAGAGAATTAGAGATACCCAGAGATATCTATAGATAGTTGTCAAACCTTAGAGACAAAAAAAGAGAGGAAATATAGAATTAGAGACAGAAGGAAAAACACACACACACACACACACACAAATATATATATATATATATATATATATATATATATATATATATATATATATATATATATATATATATGTGTGTGTGTGTGTGTGTTTGTGTGTGTGTGTGTGTGTGTATGATGAACATAGGTAATACATGTGATACATATATACTACATAGAAAATAACATATGTGTACAGTGTAACTAGAGGTGCTTCTGAGAAGGGTCAGACAAGCTTGTAGTTGGCCAGTGTCCAGGAGACATAGGGAGAGGGAGGGAGACGGAGGGAGGATGGAGAGGGAGGGAGACGGAGGGAGGATGGAGAGGGAGGGAGACGGAAGGAGGATGGAGAGGGAGGGAGAGAGGAGGGAGGGGGAATAAAGAGAAAGGAAGGTAATGAAGGATGGGACGCTGAAGAGGACGTCTAGGAAGGCAGGGAGAGAGTAAGAGAAAGACAGGGAGAGAGAGAAGAGGAAGACAGGGAGAGAGAGAAGAGGAAGACAGGGAGAGAGAGAAGAGTAAGAGGAAGACAGGGAGAGAGAGAAGAGTAAGAGGAAGACAGGGAGAGAGAGAAGAGTAAGAGGAAGACAGGGAGAGAGAGAGAGTAAGAGGAAGACAGGGAGAGAGGGAAGAAAGTAAGAACAAATAAAGGAGGGGCAGGAGGAAAGAATGGATAAATAGTGTGCAGACGGAGAGAAGGAAGAGAAATTAAGAGAAAAAATGGGATCAAATGAGAGTGTAGAGGAAGAGAGAGAGGAAATGGAGAGGGAGAAGAAAATAAGAGAGAAGTGAGGGAGGGGTGTAAAAGGTAAAGAGGATGAGGAACAAGAGAAGGAAAGGAGTGGGAGAGACAGAGATAGGGATGCTGGGAGGGAGGGAGAGAGATGTGGATGCTGGGAGGGAGGGAGAGAGATGTGGATGCTGGAGGAGGAGAGAGATGTGGAGTGGGAGGGAGGAAGAGAGATGTGGGTGCTGGGAGGGAGGAAAAGGATGTGGATGCTGGGAGGAGGGGAGAGAGATGGGATGCTGGGAGGGAGGGAGAGAGATGTGGATGCTGGGAGGGAGGGAGAGAGATGTGGATGCTGGGAGGGAGGGAGAGAGATGTGGATGCTGGGAGGGAGGAGAGAGATGTGGATGCTGGGAGGGAGGGAGAGAGATGTGGATGCTGGGAGGGAGGGAGAGAGATGTGGATGCTGGGAGGGAGGGAGAGAGATGTGGATGCTGGGAGGGAGGGAGAGAGATGTGGATGCTGGGAGGGAGGGAGGGTTATATGGATACTGGGAAGGAGGGAGATATGGATGCTGGGGAAGGAGGGAGGGAGGTAGGGAGAGATCCAGACAGGATCTTCTGACTCCCCCCAACACTGTCTGGCCTCCACCACCACATGGTACCACGATGGTCGACCATCCAGTAGTATACTATCCCACATCTCTTGGAAATGAAAGGAAAGTCAGAGGAGCTGTGGAAATGAACGTTGTTGCCGACGACCAGGAAATTATCACTTGTTTTCAACCAGAAGTCTAGACACACACACACACACACACACACACACACACACACACACACACACACACACACACACAAACACACACACACACACACACACAAGAGGTCAAGTAACTTTGAGAACTGGTAACTCTCTCTTTCTCACACACATACACAGCTTTAAGAAGAGGTATGAAAAAGCTCATGGAGCAGGGAGTGTGTGGACCTAGTAGTAGCAACTAGTGAAGAGGCGGGGCCAAGAGATATGAATCGACCCCTGCAACCACAATTACGTGAGTACATACACACAAACGCGCGCTCACTAACCAATGGTAATTACAAAACAGCCCAAGTATCTATCCTCCAAGGATTGCATCCTTATCCAATCCTTATACCCCAGGAGAATCGTACAGTGTGTTCTCATCCAATCCTTCGTCCTTATCCAATCCTTATACCCACAAGAATCCTAGTGTGTGTGTGTGTGTGTGTGTGTGTGTGTGTGTTGTGTGTGTGTGTGTGTGTGTGTGTGTGTGTGTGTGTGTGTGTGTGTGTGTGTTTTTCATCTAATCCTTCATCCTTATACAATCCTTATACCCACAAGAATCCTACAGTGTGTCTGTGTCTCATCTAATCCTTTATCCTTATCCAATCCTCCACAAGTCCAAAATTCACAATCTTCCAAGGAATTTCAGGACAGCCATATCTAAGTTTACGTAGAGTGCGGGAGCTGCCGCATGCACAAGTCTATCCGCATGCGGGTCGGGATAATCACAGCCCGGCCGGTGCGGATGACAGGGCTGACTATTGGTACCAAGAAGATTACAAATCCCGTGACCGAAATAGGAGTCAAATTGGTCCGGAGACCAGAAACTTTAATCGACTCATTGTGCTGTCGGTTCGCGGATTAATGACCAAACCGGATTACCTGCTGCGAGGGTCTTTTTAGACGGATTTGTTGAATTTCACTAATACCAGGTACACTTACACACAGATACACACAGATACACACTTAGTGAGCAGGTTCGAATCCTGCTGTGGACTGAGATAATGTGTGTGTGTTTAATATATATTATTGTCACCACGAACAAGTGGTATTGATCAATAACAACACTGCGACTAGCCAAGGATTCGAACCCATGCTGCTTTGGCCCGCCTCATGGTGAGCAAAAACCCATGACGCTCTAACCCACAGGACCACGCAATCCTACAAAAACCAAGCACCCAGCCAAGCTATGTGTGTTACCCTTGGTCCGAGGACATACGGTGCCAAAGCAGCATGGGTTCGAATCCTTGGCTAGTCGCATTGTTTATATATATATATATATATATATATATATATATATATATATATATATATATATATATATATATATATATATATATAATCAGGCTCCTGCCTTACATCTCATAGATTTTTTTCCCTCCTATTGCTACACTTGCAACATTGCATCACATTATATATATACATGAGTATATATAATAATAATTAATTATAATAATAATAATAATAATAATGAAAATATACTTTTCTCCCACAACGTGAAATACAAATAATAAGAATGGTACATTCCCAAAGTGATATATTAGAAAAGTTGTAAGATAGAACTTATCAGTAAAGGAAATCGAAATTCGCCAAAAACTTTATTGCTCTCTTTATTTCTTCTGTCTTTTACTCATTTTCGAAATGTGATAAATAATGGAATTCGTGTGTACCAAATTTATATTTGAAAAATACTTAGTTTTTTTTCAATTGTGCTAAGATAGGATGTTACAATCCCAGAGAGAGAGAGAGAGAGAGAGAGAGAGAGAGAGAGAGAGAGAGAGAGAGAGAGAGAGAGAAAGATAATAAATCCTGTTAGACTTACTACAAAGGAGCTGTTATTCTCATTCAACTCATTCAAAGCTTAAGAGCAGTTATCCTACCTTAGCTAATTTAAAGGCTAAGAGTTATCCCCACTCAACTAATAAAATATACATATGCTACAAGTTATCTTGCCTCATCTCATTTAAAAGCAATATCCACTAAGGAATACTAACCACTAATGAAACAGTTATCCTACCTTAGCTAATTTAAAGACAGAAGTTACTCCCCATCAACTAATAAAATAAATGACTACAAGTTATCTTGCCTCATCTCATTTAAAAGCAATATCCACTAAGGAATACTAACCAGCTTCCACAGTAGAAACATCAGTTAGTGAGCTTAGATGTATTAAATGACAGGGAAACGTGATTAGCTGTCGCTTCCACAATGTAACTATCATATAGAATAGTGTAGCAACACACTGCTGGTGTTCCCACAATGTAACTATCATATAGAATAGTGTAGCAACACACTGCTGGTGTTCCCACAATGTAACTATCATATAGAATAGTGTAGCAACACACTGCTGGTGTTCCCACAATGTAACTATCATAAGAATAGTGTAGCAACACACTGCTGGTGTTCCCACAATGTAACTATCATATAGAATAGTGTAGCAACACACTGCTGGTGTTCCCACAATATAACTATCATATAGAATAGTGTAGCAACACACTGCTGGTGTTCCCACAATATAACTATCATACAGAATAGTGTAGCAACACACTGCTGGTGTTCCCACAATATAACTATCATATAGAATAGTGTAGCAACACACTGCTGGTGTTCCCACAATATAACTATCATATAGAATAGTGTAGCAACACACTGCTGGTGTTGCCACAATGTAACTATCATATAGAATAGTGTAGCAACACTGCTGGTGTTCCCACAATGTAACTATCATATAGAATAGTGTAGCAACACACTGCTGGTGTTCCCACAATGTAACTATCATATAGAATAGTGTAGCAACACTGCTGGTGTTCCCACAATGTAACTATCATATAGAATAGTGTAGCAACACACTGCTGGTGTTCCCACAATGTAACTATCATATAGAATAGTGTAGCAACACACTGCTGGTGTTGCCACAATGTAACTATCATACAGAATAGTGTAGCAACACACTGCTGGTGTTCCCACAATGTAAAAATCATATAGAATAGTGTAGCAACACACTGGGTGTGTTTCCACAATGTAACTATCATACAGAATAGTGTAGCAACACTGCTGGTGTTCCCACAATGTAACTATCATACAGAATAGTGTAGCAACACACTGCTGGTGTTGCCACAATGTAACTATCATACAGTATAGTGTAGCAACACACTGCTGGTGTTGCCACAATGTAACTATCATACAGTATAGTGTAGCAACACACTGCTGGTGTTGCCACAATGTAACTATCATACAGAATAGTGTAGCAACACACTGCTGGTGTTTCCACAATGTAACTATCATACAGAATAGTGTAGCAACACACTGCTGGTGTTTCCACAATGTAACTATCATACAGAATAGTGTAGCAACACACTGCTGGTGTTCCCACAATGTAACTATCATACAGAATAGTGTAGCAACACACTGCTGGTGTTTCCACAATGTAACTATCATACAGAATAGTGTAGCAACACACTGCTGGTGTTCCCACAATGTAACTATCATGAAGGAATAGAAGAGAAAATCCTCTTCTACAGTTTGAGAGATATCTCGCGAGACGGGAAAATGGAGGTAGGTCTCGGCGATGGTGGTCTCGGCGTTGTTAGTAACGGATAGCCTCATCTGTCTACGATAATGTCTGCTACAACCCCAGCTACGTAAATGAAATAGTCTGGGATACAATTTGCTGAGTCGTTAATAATACGACCCACCGCCTTCTTACATTTTATAATTTACCAAAAGAATTCACTTGAATCTTAAATTTTAAACTGTCATGTGAAATAGGTTACCAAAATGGTTTCAAATTGGGCGAATTCCTGAAAATTTGCATGAGCAACGAACAGTAAAGCCGGTGATGCCCATCCAATAAGAGCCCACAATGGGGTTTCGCAAAAGCCAAAAGCCAATTAGAATGAGGCTCGTCATGGCAAACTATTAAGCAACCAGTCGGAGGAGCGAATTAGTCTGGCTAGCGGACCAATCAGAGGGCCAGATGCTGGTGGGTTTCCTGCACTGGACAAAATACGTGGCCAGAATTAGTGCCTTTGACGGGTACTCAGGAAGGAGCAAGCCGATTACTGTGGCCAGTCTCAAAGCTGAGCTGAGTCTCGTGTCGTGAATTACTCGACCCTTTAACACGCTCCTCTTCAAGATTAATATACATACATATATATATATATATATATATATATATATATATATATATATATATATATATATATGTGTGTGTGTGTGCATAAAACTGCCAGCCTCGTATCAAGGCGAAATAATTCGGCAATAATGATAGCCAAGTGTCGTACATGTGTCTTATTTATCATAGCACTGGCCGTTTTTAAATTACGGGGACCTGAGGACAACACTCCCACCTCCAGAACTGTAACATCCCACCCATCCTTCAGGTGCAGGCACTTCCCCACCTCCAGAACTGTAACATCCCCACCATCCTTCAGGTGCAGGCACTGTACTTCCCACCTCCAGAACTGTAACATCCTCACCCATCCTTCAGAGTGCAGGCACTGTCTTCCCACCTCAGAACTGTAACATCCCCACCCATCCTTCAGAGTGCAGGCACTGTACTTCCACCTCCAGACTGTAACATCCTCACCCATCCTTCAGAGTGCATGTACTGTCTTCCCACCTCCAGGACTGTAACATCCCACCATCCTTCAGAGTGCTGGTACTGTCTTCCCACCTCCAGGACTGTAACATCCTCACCCATTCTTCAGAGTGCAGGTACTGTACTTCCACCTCCAGAACTGTAACATCCTCACCCATCCTTCAGAGTGCAGGCACTGTACTTCCCACCTCCAGGACTGTAACATCCTCACCCATCCTTCAGAGTGCAGGCACTGTACTTCCCACCTCCAGGACTGTAACATCCCCACCCATCCTTCAGAGTGCAGGCACTGTACTTCCCACCTCCAGAA
This sequence comes from Cherax destructor, assembly GCA_009830355.1. Classification (NCBI taxonomy): domain Eukaryota; kingdom Metazoa; phylum Arthropoda; class Malacostraca; order Decapoda; family Parastacidae; genus Cherax; species Cherax destructor. The sequence continues at coordinate 4,984 of WNWK01023651.1, read as the reverse complement.
CTGTAACATCTCCACCCATCCTTCAGAGTGCAGGTACTGTACTTCCCACCTCCAGAACTGTAACATCCCACCCATCCTTCAGAGTGCAGGTACTGTACTTCCCACCTCCAGAACTGTAACATCCTCACTCATCCTTCAGAGTGCAGGTACTGTACTTCCCACCTCCAGAACTGTAACATCCTCACTCATCCTTCAGAGTGCAGGTACTGTCTTCCCACCTCCAGGAACTGTAACATCCTCACCATCCTTCAGAGTGCAGGCACTGTACTTCCCACCTCCAGAACTGTAACATCCCATCACCCATCCTTCAGAGTGCAGGACTGTACTTCCCACCTCCTAGAACTGTAACATCCTCACCCATCCTTCAGAGTGCAGGCACTGTACTTCCCACCTCCAGGACTGTAACATCCTCACCCATCCTTCAGAGTGCAGGCACTGTACTTCCCACCTCCAGGACTGTAACATCCTCACCCATCCTTCAGAGTGCAGGTACTGTACTTCCCAACTCCAGAACTGTAACATCCCCACCCATCCTTCAGAGTGCAGGTACTGTACTTCCCCCTCCAGAACTGTAACATCCCCACCCATCTTCAGAGTGCAGGCTGTACTTCCCACCTCCAGAACTGTAACATCCCCACCCATCCTTCAGAGTGCAGGCACTGTACTTCCCACCTCCAGAACTGTAACATCCTCACCATCCTTCAGAGTGCAGGACTGTACTTCCCACCTCCAGAACGTAAACATCCCCACCCATCCTTCAGAGTGCAGGGCACTGTACTTCCCACCTCCAGAACTGTAACATCTCACCCATCCTTCAGAGTGCAGGCACTGTACTTCCCACCTCAAGAACTGTAACATCCCCACCCCTCCTTCAGAGTGCAGGCACTGTACTTCCCACCTCCAGAACTGTAAAATCCTCACCCATCCTTCAGAGTGCAGGTACTGTACTTCCCACCTCCAGAACTGTAACATCCCCACCCATCCTTCAGAGTGCGGTACTGTACTTCCCACCTCCAGAACTGTAACATCCCCACCCTTTCCTTCAGGTGCAGGTACTGTCTTCCCACCTCCAGGAACTGTAACATCCTCACCCATCCTTCAGAGTGCAGGACTGTACTTCCCACCTCCAGGACTGTAACATCCCCACCCATCCTTCAGAGTGCAGGCACTGTACTTCCCACCTCCAGGACTGTAACATCCCACCCATCCTTCAGAGTGCAGGACTGTACTTCCCACCTCCAGAGACTGTAACATCCCACCCATCCTTCAGAGTGCAGGTACTGTACTTCCCACCTCCAGAACTGTAACATCCCACCCATCCTTCAGAGTGCAGGTACTGTACTTCCACCTCCGGGAACTGTAACATCCTCACCCATCCTTCAGAGTGCATGTACTGTACTTCCCACCTCCAGGACTGTAACATCCCCACCCATCCTTCAGAGTGCTGGTACTGTACTTCCCACTCCAGGAACTGTAACATCCTCACCCATCCTTCAGAGTGCAGGTACTGTACTTCCCACCTCAAGAACTGTAACATCCCACCCATCCTTCAGAGTGCAGGCACTGTACTTCCCACCTCCAGGACTGTAACATCCTCACCCATCCTTCAGAGTGCAGGACTGTACTTCCCACCTCCAGGAACTGTAACATCCCCACCATCCTTCAGAGTGCAGGCACTGTACTTCCCACCTCCAGAACTGTAACATCTCCACCCATCCTTCAGAGTGCAGGTACTGTACTTCCCACCTCCAGAACTGTAACATCCCCACCCATCCTTCAGAGTGCAGGCACTGTACTTCCCACCTCCAGAACTGTAACATCCTCACTCATCCTTCAGAGTGCAGGCACTGTACTTCCCACCTCTAGAACTGTAACATCCTCACTCATCCTTCAGAGTGCAGGCACTGTACTTCCCACCTCCAGAACTGTAACATCCTCACCCATCCTTCAGAGTGCAGGTACTGTACTTCCCAACCTCAGAACTGTAACATCCTCACCCATCCTTCAGAGTGCAGGACTGTACTTCCCCCTCAGAACTGTAACATCCCACCATCTTCAGAGTGCAAGACTGTACTTCCACCTCCAGAACTGTAACATCCCACCCATCCTTCAGAGTGCAGGCACTGTACTTCCCACCTCCAGAACTGTAACATCCTCACTCATCCTTCAGAGTGCAGGTACTGTACTTCCCACCTCCAGGACTATAACATCCCCACCCATCCTTCAGAGTGCAGGCACTGTACTTCCCACCTCCAGGACTGTAACATCCTCACCCATCCTTCAGAGTGCAGGTACTGTACTTCCCACCTCCAGAACTGTAACATCCCCACCCATCCTTCAGAGTGCAGGTACTGTACTTCCCACCTCCAGAACTGTAACATCCTCACCCATCCTTCAGAGTGCAGGCACTGTACTTTCCACCTCTAGAACTACAGCATCCATATACACATAATTAATGATGCTACTAATATCAATACCTGAATAAGAATGCTGAGCTTCCTAAATATAAGAAATCTTTAGGGATCATAACTGAACAAGAAAAGTGTGAGGACTGTGTAAATACACTATGTTCGACCGACCGTCCAGTGAGAATCAGAGTCATTGAAACTAGATTAATTCCTATATGAAATATGAGGTTCAGTGTTCATTTGTGCCTGGGGGATCTGCTAAACCGAATCACCTAAAACCATTAATAAACCAACAAAAGGCTGCTGTGCAGACCCATTCCAGTTCCAGACAACACACTCCCACTGTTCAAAATCTTGAATTAACCTAAAATGCAAAATGCACTCTTACTACTGCCTCTACTACATACAATATTAAATTCAACCCTTCTCTGTAGATTGAAAACCCACTTTGACATCCCCAGTGTCCGACTCAATGCGCATAAAAGGCCCTAAAATCTGGAATTCGTTGCCTAAAGCATCGAAATCTTCCCTGTCTGTCAATTGATTCAGAGGGGCTTTCTGTATAGTAGTATGTCATTGATGTCAGCTATGGTCTGTATACCTTGTACATGTACTTGTAGAAATATTATTATTATAAGAAACTTTACTTAATATACTATGTCTAATTCTAATGTGTGTATTTATATATATATATATATATATATATATATATATATATATATATATATATATATATATATATATATATATATATATATATATATATATATATATATACACAATCTATTAATTTAAAGATCTTAAAAAAATCGTATTCAGTTAAATGTTTTCTTGAAGAAACTGGTTAATGTAATTGTTTGAATACAAACTCGTGTATTACGGTGTATTACGGTGTGTAGTGTGTATGTAGGTGCTGGTAGGAGGCACAGCCTACTTGTACTGCCTTCCTCCTTAATTAGTAGATTAGTTACGTTCACGACGTGAGGAGTGAGTGTGTTTGCTCAGCTGTGAGTGTTGATATTGTTAGAAGCTGTGGGTGCCTCCCTTGTCTTCGTCAATACTACTATTATTATTATTAATTATTATTCAGATTCTGCTACTTCTACTACAACTATTACTGTTATTTTTGCTACTACTACTACCACTATCACTGCTGCTACTACTACTACTAACACCTCTCCCTTCTTTCCCTACCCTCCTCCGTTCTGTCTTCTGCCCTTCCCTGCTTTTCTTACCTAGTTGTGACTTAACAATGACTCAGAATGGACCGAAACGTCGCCAGAAGTTACCTCTACCAAGAGAATTATTCCAGTTACGATATCCAGCCTCTTAATAATAACAATAATAATATTATTATTATTATTCTAGCCGTTGCACCCTGGCTTTCCCTAGGCACTTTCTTGGAGTTGTGGGAAGAAGATAAATTCTCTTATCTTTACACAGCTGGGTTCAACCTCACCCTCAAGTTTTCATAACTTGGGAGTCCCTGGAGTGCTGTCTCTGTTTTCCATTATGTGAAACCTCCTTTACCTCTGTTCTCATAATTCTCCTTCTTTGTTTATCTCCCTCTTTTCGCACTTTGAAAATGGGTTGGGCAAATATTTTTGTTAATGGGTTTGGGTTTGAAAGGGCCTGCCTACTATGGGCCAGTAGGCCTGCTGCAGTGCTTCTCCTTTCTTACGTTCGTTTCTCTTTTGTTTATACTATGACTACGTTTTTGATGGGTTATGAAGTGTTCGTAGTGGTGATTTTTTCACGATATCATTAAAAATGCTAATAACAATTCTAAATGAAACAATATAACACAGGAGCTATGAATCGACCCCTGCAACCACAATTAGGTGAGTACAAAAGCGTTCCTCTGATGTCAGCCAAACACAAATATCTATTACAAAGGCCGAGTCAATCCTTCAGACCACAGCGTCAAGAAACAGCTATTCCAAAGTCTTCTACAAAGGCTACAAGAAGGAGTTTCACTCTGTGGTAACGCTTGCCATTGTACCCTTGTCACATCTAGCGCGGTCAACTGGAGTTGACGGGTGAACAAGGAGGATGTCCCCTAAGCAGACTGTCAAAGGAGGTCACCGACTGTCGCTACTGTGTGTGTGGGGGGGGGGGCAGTTGAATAGACTGTATACAAATCTGACAGTCTGAAAGCTGACTGGTTTTTCGTCACCAGAGGGAAGGTTTAGTGTTAAAAATATATGAAAAACGGTTCTGTGTTTTAGAAAGTCTAATCCTTTGAGACATTCTCTCAGAGGGGACAGATTTTGAGAGATATCCTAGAGCTAGACATTGAGAGAGATCCTAGAGCTAGTCTGAGAGAGAGCCTAGAGTTAGTCTGAGAGAGATCCTAGAGCTAGTCTGAGAGAGATCCTAGAGCTAGTCTGAGAGAGATCCTAGAGCTAGTCTGAGATATCCTAGAGCTAGTCTTTGAGAGATATCCTAGAGTTAGTCTTTTAGAGATACCACAGAGATAGTCATAGAATACCGCCCAGTGTGAAAAGGGGCACGTACAGATCAGGATATTTATTAATGGAAACGTTTCGCCCTTAGTGTCTTCATGAGTCCAAATT
>WNWK01023650.1:0-30794 GCA_009830355.1 Cherax destructor | reverse complement strand
AGCATAAGTCCAGTGGTTATATTACAGCTTTTTTCATTTTTAAAAAAAGGGCCTCACCTGATTATGCAGCTCAGTTCTGGTCTATGGTCATTCAAGTAGAATGACTAAATTAATACATAGCATTAGAAATTTTCCCTTATGAAGAAAGATTGAAGACCCTTAAATTAAAATTCACTTGTAGGAAAAGAATGAGGGAGACATGATCGAGGTATACAAGTGGGAAAATGGGTATTAAAAAAGGGGATAAAAAAAAGGACTTGAGGATATACCCCCAAAAGAGACAACCCGCAATAATGGATTCAAATTAGATAAGGTTAGATTTAGAAAGGATAAAAAAAAGGGGTTGGATTAAAAATAGGGTAGTTGAAAGTGGAATAGTCTGCCTAAAAGGGGGTATTGAAGGGGGGAAACCATGAGTAGTTTAAAATTCGGGTTAGATAAATACAAGAGTAAAAGGGTTGGATCTGAGTGGGACTTTCACATAAGTTAAAAAAGCTTATTTCTAGGGTAGTGGGATGGATTGTGAAGGACCTGCCTAGTTTGGGCCAACAGGCCTGCTGCAGTGTTCCTCCTTTCTTATGATCTTATGTCAAGGAGTTCCAATCAATCAGAAAAAATTTTAAAGTTCCCTAAAATTATTATGTTATCGTGCCTTGTGGCCTTAAAAGTTTATTCACAAAGTAGTCTCCCTTGATCCTTATTTTTTTTTGGGGGGGGACTGTATATAATGTTTTAAAAAAAATTTTTTTCATGCCCCGCTGAAAATTCTATACAGATTGAAGACTGAGACATGCAACATAGGGGAATCTTTATTAAGGAAACGTTTCGCAACACAGTGGCTTCATCAGCCCCAAAACAAAGTAGAAAAGGGTAAGAACATAAGAAAGGGGGAACACTGCAATAGGCCTTTTGGCCCCATACTAGGAAACCTTACAAATCCAACCCACTAACAGAATAAACGTTACAAAGCATTAAGCTTTGAAATTCTATTTACTCATGCATAAGTTCCCCAAACCCAAACCCCCTCTCCTTTTTAAAAACATAAGAAAGGAGGAACACTGCAGCAGGCCTGTTGGCCCATACTAGGCAGGTCCTTCACAATCCACCCCACTAACAGGATATTTGGCCAACTCTATTTACAATGCCCCCAAAGCAATAAGCTCTAAAAAATTCAATTTACCCTTGTGAAAGACCCACTCAAATCCAACCTCTCTCATTCATTTTTCCAACCTAAATTTGAAACTACCCAAGGTTTTGCTCTCTTGGTTTAACGTTGCTCTTACCATAACCCCCAAGCCCTTTTTCCCAATCTTTTGGCTAAGTTCTACATTATTTAATTTTTTAAATTAGACACATATTGCCCGGTTCTCTGAACCATTCATCTACATTATTTAACTTATAAGTGCTTGGGTTATGGACACTCCCCAGCTTCAAAACCTTGCTTTTATTTACATTGAACTGCATCTGCCATTTTTTTGACCACGAATTAAGTTTGTCTAAATCCTCCTGAAGTTCCCGGGGCATCTACTTTTTAATCAGTTATCCTACCTATCTTCGTGTCGCCAAAAGTTTATCACTATAATTCCTTCGTAAAAGGGCATTGATATATATTATTTTAAAAAAGGGCCAAAAAACATCCCTTGGAACCCCCTTTTACAGATCCCCATTTGGTTTCCCCTTTATGCCCCTCTCTTTTTCCCGTTCGTGAGCCATGACTCGATCCATGACAACACTTTTCCTCCACTTTCTTTAAAGTCTCTGATGTGGTACTCTATAAAAAACCTTACTAAAATCTAAATAAAACTATGAATTCTTTATCATGATCAACAGGCTCAAAACTTTCTGAAAAAGGTTAATACATTAGTGAACCCCTCCTGAACCCCGGAAAAAACTTTTTTGGGGTTTGTTTTTTAATCCATAGCAACAATTTCATAGTCCCGTTTAGCTTTTCTTATCCCCCCCCTTTAAAGTCCCCTAATGTCCCGTATACTGTTTTTGATGACCCTCACCTCTTTTTTATGCTCTTAAAAATTCCTTTCTTCTGGAAAAATAAACATATAAGCAGTGAAAGTTTTACTTTATTAAACGTTTTCATGGTGGGGAAAATTGTCAAAAAAGGGGTCACATTATACTGCTTATGTGTTTTTTTTTCCATTGTGTTGGTATTTATACCATTTCTTTCCATTCCTTTCTTCTCCCCCAAAAAATATTTGAGCATATTATTCATCCTTTTTTGGGGCATTTCTACTTGATCCTTTTTTTTTTGTCATAAATTTCTTTGGGCAGCCTTATACTTTTAAAAAACTGTCTATTTATAGCTCTTTCTTCCCCCAGTCCCCATATAAGTGTTCTCTAACCCCATTGTAATCTGCTAAGCGAAAATCTGGGACCTTTTAAATTCCCTACTATCATACACCCCTTCAATGGTAAAGGTAATTAAATTTTTGGGGGGTTTTTTGGGGTTCCTCAATTTAAATTAATAACAAGGGTTTCCTTTTTTGCCGAACAAATCAAGTAGGTTATTTCCCCCTTTTAGGTTCTGTCACAAACTGTTCAAAAAAAAAACATGAACTCTTCTAAAAAATCGTTGATTCAAATTCCTCAATTATAAAGCCCCAAAAATTCCCCCAGGTTTGTTTTGGGTCAAAAATTTCCCCCCAAAGCCCCCCTTTTTCCCATCTAAGTTATCACCCTAAAATCAATTTTTTCCCCCCCCCTAAAAAATTTTATCCAGAAAACAGTTATGCACTATTTTAGATTTATCCCTTTTTTAATCCTTTAAATGATCCCTAGTTGACCATTCGGTCCCATTTACAGAAGGACAAATTGTTGAAAACTTCAGCGTAAATTAAATTAAAATAAAAAATTTTCAGAAGAAAGATTGAAGCCCCCTAAATTACATTCCTTCTAAGACGTAGAAAGGGGAGACATTCGAGGTATACAAGTGGAAAAGGGTATTAACAAGGGGATATAAAAAAGGTCTTGAATATCTCCAAGAGAACCCCAAAATGGATTCAAGTTAGAAAGTTTAGATTTAGAAATATATTAAAAGATTGGTTTGGAAATAGGGTAGTTGTAGTGGAACAGTGGCCTAGTGGGTTAAGAAGTAGGACCTTGGGTATTTCAAATTTAGGTTGGATAAATTCATGAGTGAGAGGTGTTGGTTTAGTGGGACCCCACATGATAAATAAATTATAAACATAGCTTATTTCTTGGGTGTTGAAAATTGGGTTGAAAATATTTGTTATCGGACGGTTGAAAAGGACCCCAGTAGGGGTCAACAGGCCTGCTGCAGTGTTCCCCTTTCTTATGTTTTTGACATGAGTGCCACCCCCCCCCTTCCCGATATTTGTCTACTTGGAAAATTTAAAACCCTGAATGTAACATTCAGCGGAATTCATTTGTCAATTAAACCACGTCTCATAATGCTCATTTTTTTTTTTCCTCTATACCTATTATTTTTTTTGTCATCTATACGGCTTTCCAGTATCCACCTTACTGCCAAACTTTTCCCCCTAGAACTCATATTTACTACCCTGGGATTCATTTTTTCCCAAAAAAAACCATACCACTAATTTTACTAGTTTAAACCCTAACAGCACCCTCCACTGCAGTTCCAGTGACCCCAACCCAACCTGTGTAACCCCACCATCATGTTTCTGTTAAACACTTTCTTTATCTAGTGAGCTTTTTTTTAACCATGGGGTTTCTCAAATGGTAAGACCTTTCGGGTGAAGCACAGTCACATATGTAACATTTGAAGGAATTATTTTTCCATGGGGCGTTGGTGTCCCGGGCCTCGGGGAAAGGCCCCCAACTATTTGGGGGAAAGGGGGCCCCCTTTTTTTTTTGCCCCCTTAACATGCCTTGGCGAAACAGGAGAACTTGTTCCCATTCCAGGGAAAAAAGTGACTGTGATTGAATCCGTATTGTCAATTTTTCATGGCAAATCTCTTTCCAATGGCCCCCGACAACCAACTCGTCTGAAAAAAAACAGGAAACATTTTGGTACAAAAATTTACATGCTGTTTTAAAACTTACTTCATAATTTATGTTAATTTATTTATTTATTTCGACATATTGAACAGTTCCATAGTCGGAAAAGGTTAATTAAAAAAGTAACTAATACAAGGGGGTTTTTACATATTAATTTTTTGATAAATTTACATTGTTTTAACAAAAAAAACAAGTGTATAATAATATTTTTTAAATGAAAATTTCTTTTTATATCACATTACGCAGGCTGAAAGGTGTGGAAAAATTAAATGCTAGTGTAGCTTACCTTCAGAAGGACATACTGGAAAACGTAAACACTGAGACACATCAACCGGGGAAAAATTCCCCCGTCAAGTATTTTTTCAATCGCCCCACCCGACTCATCTGGAATAATAAAATGTTTTTAGAGAACCACTCCCAAATTTCGTGTTAAAAAATTTAATTTCAGTATTCAAAACCTTCACATTTTTATTTTTAATTTCTTGAAATACAAAAAACTTTGAGAAAAGGTAAAAAAACTAACCAACAGTCGTTGTCATTTCCTGCATATTTTAGCAAGTAAATTCTCATTATTGGTAATTAAAAAAATTAATTAAAAAATAACTTCAAAAATATATATAAAAACAAACAAGTTTGAAATGTAAAATCATGTATTGATGAAGCATGTAGCTAAATGGGAAATAATATAACCTTTCTGTGATAAACCATTTTCATTATAAAATTAGCAGCTTTTTAAGAAACATTCAATGCATTCCTATACTGACATAAAACTTTGTCTTACCTTTCATAGGAGTTGCAGGCAGATGTAATAATTGAGACATATCAAACACTTTATCCTGCTCGTTACTGGGGGTTTTTTAATGGGGTTTGAACTTCTCCATCGTCTCTAACAATTATTGGTAGTTTTCAAAAGGGTTGAACTGCTTAGATGATTATTCACTAGCCTTATGGAAGACCCTTCCAAAGATCCTGATATAGGCACTTAGTGGATAGCACCTGACCGTATTAGTCACCTCAAGCCGACTCTCTCAGGTCACAGACGGGTCTTTGCCCAAATGCATCTATTCCCCATTCTCTTAAGAACATGAAAGGAGGAACACTGCAGCAGGCCTGTTGGCTCCCAGAAAGTCTTACAATCCGTCCCACTAACATAATATTTGATCAACCCAATTTTCAATGCTCCCCAAGAAATAAGCTTTGATAATTCTATTTACTCATTTTGGGAGTCCCACTCAAACCCAACCCCTCTCACTCATGAATTTATCAACCTAAATTTTAAACTCGGGGCCCTAATTTCCCAATAACCCTACGGGCAGACTGGTTCCACTCATCAGCTACACTATTTCCAAACCAATACTTTCCTATATCCTTTCTAAATCTAAACTTATTATCTTGGAGAATATCCTCAAGACCTTATTTATATCCCCTTTGTTAATACCCATCTTTTATCCAAAACTATGCAAGTTGGGAGAAATACACCAGAGCCATTCAAACTTTTCCCCTCTCATTCACTCCAAAATTATTTATTTCACATACATGTAATTAGTATGGTACCCAGTAACATCGTCCAGAAGGGGGAAAAATTCGTTAGAATTTAAGAGAAGAATGACAAATTTCTTCGTCTCTTGGAAGACGAATAACGAAGTAAAATGTTTAGCAGGTCCTTCAAAAATTTCCCAACCCCCTAAAAATATTTGCAAAACCCATTTTTAGCACTCCCAAACAATAAGTTTTTGATAAATAGGAAGACTGTTCCCTCAGAAACACCCTATTTCATAATAACTAAAAAAGGAAGAACACTGCATAGCCTGTCGGCCCATACTGGTCATGTCCATCACAAATCCATCATGACGGGACATTCGTCAACCCTCTTTAGTTCTACCCTAACAAAAGCTCTGATAAATCCACTAATTTGTGCAAGTCCGACTCAAATCCATCGTTTCTCACTCATGTATTTATCAACCTCTGTTTGAAACTACCAACATTTAGCTTCAATAACTAGTAGGAAGAAAGCTCCCTATCAGCTACCCTTTTTCCCCACTGTAATTTGTAAGTGAAAATTTTGGACCATTACCAGTTAACTTCCTCTAAGAAATCGTTAGGTTCTAAATTCAGAAGAGTGGCAGATGCATTTCCCAATGTAGATAAATGCAAGGTTCTTTAGCTCGGGAGTGTTCATAACCCAAGCACTTAAAAAGGTAAATAACGTAGAACTTACCCCTTACAAACTGCGAAAAGGACTTGGGGGTTATTAAGCAGCAACCTTAAACCAAGACAGCAATGCCTAAGCGTACGTAATAAGGCAAACAGATTACTGTGATTTATATAAAAAAAGAGTAAGCAGCATAAGTCAGTGGGTTTTATTACAGCTTTATTCATTATTATAGGCCTCACCTGATTATGCAGCTCAGTTCTGGTCTATGGTCATTCAGAGTAGAATGACTAAAATTTAAAACATAGCATTGAAATCTTCCGTATGAAGAAAGATTGAAGACCCTTAAATTACATTCACTTGTAGGACAAGAATGAGGGGGGACATGATCGAGGTATACAAGTGGGAAAATGGGGTATTAAGAAAGGGGATATAAAAAAGGACTTGAGGATATATCTCCAAGAGACAAAAATAATGGATTCAAATTAGATAAGGTTAGATTTAGAAAGGATATATGAACGAATTGGATTAAAAAAAAGGGTAGTTGATGAGTGGAATAGTCTGCCTAGAAGGGAGTATTAAGCTAGGACCATGAGTAGTTTCAAATTCGGGTTAGATAAATACAAGAGTGAAAAGGGGTTTGGGTCTGGTGGGACTTTCACATAAGTTATAAAAAACTTATTTCTAGGGTAATTTGGGGTGGATTGTGAAGGACCTGCCTAGTTTGGGCCAAGGCCTGCTGCAGTGTTCCTCCTTTCTTATGATCTTATGTCAAGGAGTTCCAATCAATCAGACAAAAGTTAAAAGTTCCCTAAAATTATTATGTTATCGTGCCTTGTGGCCTTAAAGTTTATTCCCAAAGTAGTCTCCTTTATCCTTATTTAAGTTTGGGGACTGTATATAAAGATTTAAATAAATTTTTTATGACCCGCTGAAAATTCTATACAGATTGAAGACTGAGACATGCAACATATGGGAATCTTTTTTAAGAACGTTTCGCAACACAGTGGCTTTCATCAGTCCTACAAAGTAGAAAGGTAAGAACATAGAAAGGAGGGCACTGCAATGGCCTGTTGCATATGACCCCGTTCTTCACAAATCACCACTAACAGATACTTAGCATTGGGTTTGATTTCTTTACTCTGATAGTTCCACTCAAATCCCCCCCTCTCACAGAACATAAGAAAAGGGAAAACTGCAGCAGGCCTGTTGGCCCCTACCCAGGCAGGTCCTTCACAATCCATCCCACTAACAGGATATTTGGCCAACTCTATTTTCAATGCTTTCCCATGCAATAAGCTCTGAAAATTCAATTTACCTGGCGAACACTCAATCCAACCTCTCTCATTCATGTAATTGTCCAACCTAAATTTGAACTACCCAGGTTTTTGCTCTCTTGGTTTAACGTTGCTGCTTTTCCATAACCCCCAAGTCCTTTTCCAATCTGTATGGCTAAGTTCTACATTATTTAACTTTTAAATTAGAAAATATTGTCGGGTTCTCTGAACCATTCATCTACATTATTTAACTTATAAGTGCTTGGGTTATGGACACTCAAACTTCAAAACCTTGCTTTTAAACATTGAACTGCATCTGCCACTTTTCTGACCACGAATTAAGTTTGTCTAAATCCTCCTGAAGTTCCATGACATCTACGTTTGAATCATTTTATCCTACCTATCTTCGTGTCGTCGGCAAAGATGCTCATATCACTAGTAATTCTTCGTAAAGGTCATACCATACCATAGTGTATACTATTTTAGACTTTATACCCGTTTTTAATCAACAATTTAAATGATCACCTAGATTACGCAGCTCAGTTCTGGTCTCCATATTACAGAATGGACATACATTCTTTAAAGAAAACATTCAGCGTAGAATGGCTAAATTAATACATAGCATTAGAAATCTTTCTTACGAAGAAAGATTGAAGCCCCAAAATTACATTCACTTCTAAGACGTAGAATGAGGAGACATGATCGAGGTATACAGAGTGGAAATGGTATTAACAAAGGGGATATAAATAAGGTCTTGGATATCTCCCCAAGAAAAACCCCAATAATGGATTCAAGTTAGATAAGTTTAGATTTAGAAAGTATATGAAGTATTGGTTTGGAAATAGGGTAGTTGATGAGTGGAACAGTGGGCCCCTTTAGAAAGTTAAAAGCTGGACAGGTAGTTTCAAATTAGGTTGGATAAATTCATGAGTGAAGGTGTTGGATTTGAGGGGGAATTTCCACATGAGTAAATAATATAAAAGGGCTTATATATTCCTTGAGTAGCATTGAAAATTGGGTTGATCAAATATTCTGTTAGTCGGACGGATTGTAAAGGACCTGCCTAGTATGGGTCAACAGGCCTGCTGCAGTGTTCCTCCTTTCTTATGTTCTTATGACATAGAGTGCCACCCACCCCCTTCCCGATACTTCTGTCTACTTGGAACAATTTAAAACCCTGAATGTAACATTCAGCAGGAATGTCCGATTTGTCGAATTAAACCACGTCTCAGTAATGCTCATTTCTGTTTTCCTCTATACCTATTACTGTTTGTCATCTAGTGCCACTGGCTTTCCAGTATCCACTTATTCTGCCTAATACTAGTTCCCTAGAACTCATCATATTACTACCCTGGGACTTCATTGTTTTCCCAAAAAATCCATACCACTAACTTTTACTAGTTTAAAGCCCTAACAGCACCCTCCACTGCAGTTGCCAGTGACCCCAACCCAGACTAGATAAGTGAACCCCATCCATCATGTTTCTGTTAGCATCACTTTCTTTATCTAGTGAGCTTTGGTGTTTGTATACCATGGGCTTTCTCAAGATGGTCAAGACTTTATTCTTTCGGGTGAAGCTACAGTCACATATGTAACATTTGAAGATTATTTGCTCCATGGGAGCATTGGTGTCTCTCAAGGTGACCTCGAGAGGCAACTATGAGTCCACAGGCAGGGCAGGTGACTCGTGTCTCTGGCTTGAAGACTTGGTAAGGTGTGTCACGAGGCACTCTTTTATCTTTCTTAACCTTGCCCACATTACTTAACATGCCTTGGCGAAACAGGAGAACTTGTTCTCCAGTTCCAGGAAATGTGACTGTGATTGAATCCGTATTGTCAATTTGTTCATGGCAAGTCTCGTTTTCCAATCGGCCCCTGACAACCAACTCGTCTGAAAAAAAATCAGGAAACATTGGATTGGTACAAAATTCACATGCTGTACTTCAAAACTTACTTCATAATTTATGTTAATTTTTTATATTATTTCGACATATTGAACAGTTCAACATAGTCGGACAAGAGTTAATTCAAAACAGTAACTAATACAAGGAGTATTTTACATAGTTAATCTTATTAGATAAATTGACGTTATTGTTACATTAACAATAATAATAACAAGTGTATCAATGAAGCTATCATGTTTTAAATGTAAAATGTTACTTTCATATATCACATTACTGACAGGCTGATAAGGTGTGGAAAAAAATTAAATGCTAGTGTAGCTTACCTTCAGAAGGACATACTGGAAAACGTAAACACTGAACACATCAACCTGGGAAATATTCACCTCGTCAAGTGAGTTTTGCAATCGACCTCCCACTGCCGACTCATCTGGAATAATAAAATGTTTTCAGAGAACCACTCCACAATTGCGTGATTAAAAATTTAATTTCAGTAGTTCAAAACCTTCACAGTTTTTATATTTTAATTTCTTGAAATACTGAAAGCTATTGAGAAAAGGTAAAAATACTAACCAACAGTCGTTGTCATTTGACGCTGCATATTTTAGCAAGTAAATTCTCATTATTGGTATATTAATAAAAAATTAATTAAATAAATGAAGCTTCAAAAAATATATGATAAAAACAAACAAGTTTGAAATGTAAAATCATGTATTGATGAAGCATGTAGCTAAATGGGAAGTAATGATAACCATTACTGTGATAAACCATTTCTCATTATAAAATTAGCAGCGTTTTTAATGTTAAACATTCAATGCATTCCTATACTGACATAAAACATGTACTGTACTTACCTTTCATAGGAGTTGCAGGCAGATGTAATAATTGAGACATATCAAACAGGCTGTGATCCTGCTCGTTCACTGGGTTTTGTAAATTAGGTTCGAACTTCTCCATCTCGTCTCTAACAATTATTGAAGTAGTTTCAAAGGTTGAACTGCTTAGATGATTATTCACTAGCCTTATGGAAGACCCTTCAGCAAAGATCCTGATATAGGCAGTTAGTGGATAGCACCTGACCGTATTTGTCACCTCACGCCGACTCTCTCAGGTCACAGACAGGTCCTTGTTAAAGCATCTATTCCCACCCATTCTCTTAAGAACATAAGAAAGGAGGAACACTGCAGCAGGCCTGTTGGCCCATACTAGGCAAGGTCCTTCACAATCCGTCCCACTAACATAATATTTGCTCAACCCAATTTTCAATGCTACCAAGAAATAAGCTTTGATAATTCTATTTACTCATGTGGGAGTCCCACTCCAAATCCAACCCCTCTCACTCATGAATTTATCCAACCTAAATTTGAAACTACCCAAGGTCCTAACTTCAATAACCCTACTAGGCAGACTGTTCCACTCATAAAGCTACCTATTTCCAAACCAATACTTTCCTATATCCTTTCTAAATCTAAACTTATCTATCTTGGAGAGATATCCTCAAGACCTTATTTATATCCCCTTTGTTAATACCCATCTTTTATCCAAAACTACGCAAGAATTGGGATAAATACACCAGGAGCCATTCAAACTATTCCCTCTCATTCACTGCCTAAATTATTTATTTCACATACATGTAATTAGTATGGTATCAGTAACATCGTCCAGAATGGGTGAAAAATTCGTTAGAATTTAGAGAAGAATGACAAATTTCTTCGTCTCTTGGAAGACGACCATAACGTAAGTACACATGTTTGGCAGGTCCTTCACAAATTCAACCCCCTAAAAATATTTGCAAAACCCATTTTTAGCACTACCCAAACAATAAGTTTTGATAAATAGGAAGACTGTTCCACTCAGCAACTACCCTATTTCATAATAACATAAGAAAGGAAGAACACTGCAGTAGCCTGTCGGCCCATACTGGTCATGTCCATCACAAATCCATCGCACTGACAGAACCTTCGTCCAACCCTCTTTAGTTCTACCTAACAAAGCTCTGATAAATCCACTAACTCATGTGCAAGTCCGACTCAAATCCATCCTTTCTCACTCATGTATTTATCAAACCTCTGTTTGAAACTACCAACATTTAGCTTCAATAACTAGTAGGAAGAAGCTCCACTCATCAGCTACCCTATTTCCCTTATTTCTAAGTGAAATTTTGGACCTACAGTGCAATATCATACTTCCATTCAATGTTAAGGTTACCAAGTTCTAGTAATTTTCAATTAAAAGGGTTTCTTGTTTGAAAACAAGTCAAGCAGGTATTTCATTGTAGGTTATGTAAAAACTGCTTCAAAAACAGTCTTAACTTCCTCTAAGAAATCGTTAGGTTCTAAATTCAGAAGAGTGGCAGATGCAGTTCAATGTAGATAAATGCAAGATTCTTTAGCTCGGGAGTGTTCATAACCCAAGCACTTATAAGGTAAATAACGTAGAACTTAGCCATACAATTTGCGAAAAGGACTTGGGGGTTATGGTAAGCAGCAACCTTAAACCAAGACAGCAATGCCTAAGCGTACGTAATAAGGCAAACAGATTACTGTGATTTATATCAAGAAGAGTAAGCAGCATAAGTCCAGCGGTTATATTACAGCTTTATCCATCATTAGTAAGGCCTCACCTAGATTATGCAGCTCAGTTCTGGTCTATGGTCATTCAGAGTAGAATGACTAAATTAATACATAGCATTAGAAATCTTCCGTATGAAGAAAGATTGAAGACCCTTAAATTACATTCACTTGTAGGACAAGAATGAGGGGAGACATGATCGAGGTATACAAGTGGGAAAATGGGTATTAAGAAAGGGGATATAAAAAGGACTTGAGGATATATCTCAAGAGACAACCCGCAATAATGGATTCAAATTAGATAAGGTTAGATTTAGAAAGGATATATGAAAGAATTGGATTAAAAATAGGGTAGTTGATGAGTGGAATAGTCTGCCTAGAAGGGGTATTGAAGCTAGGACCATGAGTAGTTTCAAATTCGGGTTAGATAAATACAAGAGTGAAGGGTTGGATCAGTGGGACTTTCCATAAGTTATAAAAGCTTATTTCTAGGGTAGTGGGATGGATTGTGAAGGACCTGCCTAGTTTGGGCCAACAGGCCTGCTGCAGTGTTCCTCCTTTCTTATGATCTTATGTCAAGGAGTTCCAATCAATCAGACAAAAGTTAAAATTCCTAAAATTATTATGTTATCGTGCCTTGTGGCCTTAAAGTTTACTCACAAAGTAGTCTCCCTTGATCCTATTAAGTTTGGGGGACTGTATATAATGATTTAAATAAATTTTCATGACCCGCTGAAAATTCTATACAGATTGAAGACTGAGACATGCAACATATGGGAATCTTTATTAAGGAAACGTTTCGCAACACAGTGGCTTCATCAGTCCCAAAACAAA
Source organism: Cherax destructor (assembly GCA_009830355.1). NCBI lineage: Eukaryota > Metazoa > Arthropoda > Malacostraca > Decapoda > Parastacidae > Cherax > Cherax destructor. The sequence continues at coordinate 18,064 of WNWK01023650.1, read as the reverse complement.
GTAGAAAAGGGTAAGAACATAAGAAGGAGGAACACTGCAATAGGCCTGTTGGCCCATACTAGGCAGCTTCACAAATCCAACCCACTAACAGAATAAACGTTACAAAGCATTAAGCTTTGATAATTCTATTACTCATGCATAAGTTCCACTCAAATCAACCCCTCTCACTCATAAGAACATAAGAAAGGAGAACACTGCAGCAGGCCTGTTGGCCCATACTAGGCAGGTCTTCACAATCCATCCCACTAACAGGATATTTGGCCAACTCTATTTACAATGCTACCCATGCAATAAGCTCTGAAAATTCAATTTACCCTTGTGCAAGACCCACTCAAATCCAACCTCTCTCATTCATGTAATTGTCCAACTAAATTTGAAACTACCCAAGGTTTTTGCTCTCTCTTGGTTTAACGTTGCTGCTTACCATAACCCCAAGTCCTTTTCGCAATCTGTATGGCTAAGTTCTACATTATTTAACTTTTAAATTAGACACATATTGTCGGTTCTCTGAACCATTCATCTACATTATTTAACTTATAAGTGCTTGGGTTATGGACACTCCTAGCTTCAAAACCTTGCTTTTATTTACATTGAACTGCATCTGCCACTTTTCTGACCACGAATTAAGTTTGTCTAAATCCTCCTGAAGTTCCATGACATCTACGTTTGAATCAGTTATCCTACCTATCTTCGTATCGTCGGCAAAGATGCTCATATCACTAGTAATTCCTTCGTCAAGGTCATTGATATATATTATAAACAACGGGCCTAAGACTGATCCCTGTGGAACGCCACTTGTTACAGATCCCCATTCGGATTTAACCCCATTTATACACTCTCTTCTTCTGTTCGTGAGCCATGACTCGATCCATGACAACACTTTTCCTCCACTTTCTTTAACAGTCTCTGATGTGGTACTCATCAAAGCCTTACTAAAATCTAAATAAACACTATCGAATTCTTTATCATGATCAACAGGCTCGAAAGCTTTCTGAAAAGGTTAATAAATTAGTGAATCCATGCCATGAATCCTGGAAAAACTTTTGGGTTGTTTTTGAATCCATAGCAACTTTAATTTCATAGTCCGTTTAGCTTTCTTATCCTCCTGACACCAACTCGTCTGAAAAAATCAGAAACATTGGATTGGTACAAAATTCATTGTACTTCAAAACTTACTTAAATTACATTCACTTCTAAGACGTAGAATGAGGAGACATGATCGAGGTATACAAGTGGAAAATGGGTATTAACAAAGGGGATATAAATAAGGTCTTGAGGATATCTCTCAAGAGAGAACCCGCAATAATGGATTCAATTTAGATAAGTTTAGATTTAGAAAGTATATATGAAAGTATTGGTTTGGAAATAGGGTAGTTGATGAGTGGAAAGTCGCCTAGTAGGGTTATAGAAGCTAGGACCTGGTAGTTTCAAATTTAGGTTGATAAATTCATGAGTGAGAGGTGTTGGATTTGAGTGGGACTCATGAGTAAATAAATTATCAAAGCTTATACTATTTCTTAGGTAGCATTGAAAATTGGGTTGAGCAAATATTCTGTTAGTCGGACGGATTGTAAGGACCTGCCTAGTATGGTCAACAGGCTGCTGCAGTGTTCCTCCTTTCTTATGTTCTTATGACATAGAGTGCCACCCCACCCCCTTCCCGATACTTCTGTCTACTTGGAACAATTTAAAACCCTGAATGTAACATTCAGCAGGAATGTCCGATTTGTCGAATTAAACCACGTCTCAGTAATGCTCATTTCTGTTTTTCCTCTATACCTATTACTGTTTTGTCATCTAGTGCCACTGGTTTCCAGTATCCACCTTATTCTGCCTAATACTAGTTCCCCTAGAACTCATCATATTACTACCCTGGGACTTCATTTTTTCCCAAAAATCCATACCACTAACTTTTACTAGTTTAAAGCCCTAACAGCACCCTCCACTGCAGTTGCCAGTGCCCCCAACCCAGACCTAGATAAGTGAACCCCATCCATCATGTTTCTGTTAGCATCACTTTCTTTATCTAGTGAGCTTTGGTGTTATTATACCATGGGCTTTCTCAAGATGGTCCAAGACTATTCTTTCGGGTGAAGCTACAGTCACATATGTAACATTTGAAGGAATTATTTGCTCCATGGGAGCGTTGGTGTCTCTCAAGGTAACCTCGAGAGGCAACAATGAGTCCACAGGCAGGGCAGGTGACTCTTGTCTCTGGCTTGAAGACTTGGTAAGGTGTGCCACGAGGCACTCTTTTCTCTTTCTTAACCTTGCCCACATTTCTTAACATGCCTTGGCGAAACAGGAGAACTTGTTCTCCAGTTCCAGAGGAAATGTGACTGTGATTGAATCCGTATTGTCAATTTGTTATGGCAAGTCTCGTTTTCCAATCGGCCCCTGACAACCAACTCGTCTGAAAAAAATCAGGAAACATTGGATTGGTACAAAATTCACATGCTGTACTTCAAAACTTTTATAATTTATGTTAATTATTTATATTATTTCGACATATTGAACAGTTCAACATAGTCGGACAAAGGTTAATTCAAAACAGTAACCAATACAAGGGAGTATTTTACATAGTTAATCTTATTAGATAAAATTGACGTTATTGTTACATTAACAATAATAATAACAAGTGTATCAATGAAGCTATCATGTTTTAAATGTAAAATGTTACTTTCATATATCACATTACTGACAGGCTGATAAGGTGTGGAAAAATTAAATGCTAGTGTAGCTTACCTTCAGAAGGACATACTGGAAAACGTAAACACTGAGACACATCAACCTGGGAAATATTCACCTCGTCAAGTGAGTTTTGCAATCGACCTCCCACTGCCGACTCATCTGGAATAATAAAATGTTTTCAGAGAACCACTCCCCAATTGCGTGATTAAAAATTTAATTTCAGTAGTTCAAAACCTTCACAGTTTTTATATTTTAATTTCTTGAAATACTGAAAGCTATTGAAAAGTAAAATACTAACCAACAGTCGTTGTCATTTGACGCTGCATATTTTAGCAAGTAAATTCTCATTATTGGTATATTATAAAAAATTAATTACATAAATGAAGCTTCAAAAATATATGATAAAAACAAACAAGTTTGAAATGTAAAATCATGTATTGATGAAGCATGTAGCTAAATGGGAAGTAATGATAACCATTACTGTTATAAACCATTTCTCATTATAAAATTAGCAGCATTTTTAAATGTTAACATTCAATGCATTCATATACTGACATAAAACATGTACTGTACTTACCTTTCATAGGAGTTGCAGGCAGATGTAATAATTGAGACATATCAAACAGGCTGTGATCCTGCTCGTTCACTGGGTTTTGTAAATTAGGTTCGAACTTCTCCATCTCGTCTCTAACAATTATTGAAGTAGTTTTCAAAGGGTTTAACTGCTTAGATGATTATTCACTAGCCTTATGGAAGACCCTTCAGCAAAGATCCTGATATAGGCAGTTAGTGGATAGCACCTGACCGTATTAGTCACCTCAAGCCGACTCTCTCAGGTCACAGACAGGTCCTTGTCAAATGCATCTATTCCCACCCATTCTCTTAAGAACATAAGAAAGGAGGAACACTGCAGCAGGCCTGTTGGCCCATACTAGGCAGGTCCTTCACAATCCGTCCCACTAACATAATATTTGCTCAACCCAATTTTCAATGCTACCCAAGAAATAAGCTTTGATAATTCTATTTACTCATATGGGAGTCCCACTCAAATCCAACCCTCTCACTCATGAATTTATCCAACCTAAATTTGAAACTACCCAAGGTCCTAACTTCAATAACCCTACTAGGCAGACTGTTCCACTCATCAACTACCCTATTTCCAAACCAATACTTTCCTATATCCTTTCTAAATCTAAACTTACCTATCTTGGAGAGATATCCTCAAGACCTTATTTATATCCCCTTGTTAATACCCATCTTTTATCCAAAACTACGCAAGAATTGGGGTAAATACACCAGGAGCCATTCAAACTATTCCCTCTCATTCACTGCCTAAATTATTTACTTCACATACATGTAATTAGTTTGGTATCAGTAACATCGTTCTGAATGGGTGAAAAATTGTTAGAATTTAGAGAATGACAAATTTCTCCGTCTCTTGGAAAATGACCATAACATAACTACACATGTTTGGCAGGTCCTTCACAAATTCAACCCCTAAAAATATTAGCAAACCCATTTTTAGCACTACCCAAGCAATAAGTTTTGATAAATAGGAAGACTGTTCCACTCAGCAACTACCCTATTTCATAATAACATAAGAAAGGAAGAACACTGCAGTAACCTGTTGGCCCATACTGGTCATGTCCATCACAAATCCATCCTACTGACAGAACATTCGTCCAACCCACTTTAGTTCTACCCTAACAATAAGCTCTGATAAATCCACTAACTCATGTGCAAGTCCCACTCAAATCCATCCTTTCACCATGTATTTATCAAACCTCTGATTGAAACTACCAACATTTAAGCTTCAATAACTAGCAGGAAGACTGCTCCACTCATCAGCTACCCTATTTCCCACTGTAATTTGCTAAGCGAAAATTTTGGACTATTACCGAGTTACCGCTAATATCATACTTCCATTCAATATTAAAGGTTGCTTACGCCAAGTTCCTATGTAATTTCTCAATTATTACCAAGGGTTTCTTTGTTTGCCAATAACAAGTCATGCAGGTTATTTCCTATTGTTAAGTAAAAGGACACAAATGCAACTAATGTGACATTTTATTGTGGCAACGTTTCGCTCTCCAGGAGCTTTCTCAGCCTATTGTTGAAGTGACAAATGGCAGACATTTAGGCAACGTTTCGCTCTCCAGGAGTTTCTCAGCTTTCTCAACGGCTTGAGAAAGCTCCTGGAGAGCGAAACGTTGCCACAATAAAATGTCACATTAGTTGCATTTGTGTCCTTTTACTTAACATATTGTCGGTAATTCTACCAATATTATTACATTATTTCCTATTGTAGGTTATGTAAAAATCTGCTTCAAAAAGTCTTTAATTTCCTATAAGAAATCGTTAGGTTCTAAATTCAGAAAAGTTGCAGATGTAGATAAATGCAAGGTTCTGAAGCTCGGGAGTGTTCATAACCCAAGCACTTAAAAGGTAAATAACGTAGAACTTAGCCATACAAATTGCAAAAAGGACTTGGGGTTATGGTAAGCAGCAACCTTAAACCAAGACAGCAATGCCTAAGCATTCGTAATAAGACAAACAGATTACTGGGATTTAAAAACTTAATTTCAGTAGTTCAAAACCTTCACAGGTATTTATATTTTAATTTCTTAAAATACTGAATGCTATTGAGAAAAGTTCATAATGTATTTATCAAACCTCTGATTGAAACTACCAACATTTAAGCTTCAATAACTAGCAGGAAGACTGCTCCACTCATCAGCTACCCTATTTCCCACTGTAATTTGCTAAGCGAAAATTTTGGACCATTACCGCTAATATCATACTTACATTCAATGTTAAAGGTTGCTTACGCCAAGTTCCTATGTAATTTCTCAATTATTACCAAGGGTTTCTTTGTTTGCCAATAACAAGTCATGCAGGTTATTTCCTATTGTAGGTTATATAAAAATCTGCTTCAAAAAGTCTTTAATTTCCTCTAAGAAATCGTTAGGTTCTAAATTCAGAAAAGTTGCAGATGTAGATAAATGCAAGGTTCTGAAGCTCGGGAGTGTTCATAACCCAAGCACTTAAAAGGTAAATAACGTAGAACTTAGACATACAAATTGCAAAAGGACTTGGGGTTATGGTAAGCAGCAACCTTAAACCAAGACAGCAATGCCTAAGCATTCGTAATAAGGCAAACAGATTACTGGGATTTATATAAAGAAGAGAAAGAAACATAAGTCCAGCGGTTATATTACAGCTTTATCCATCATTAGTAAGGCCTCACGTAGATTACGAAGCTCAGTTCTGGTCTATGGTCATTCAGCGTAGAATGACTAAATTAATACATAGCATTAAAATCTTCCGTATGAAGAAAGATTGAAGACCCTTAACTTACATTCACTTGTAGGACAAGAATGAGGGGGACATAATCGAGGTATACAAGTGGGAAAATGGGTATGAAGAAAGGGGATATAAATAAGGTCTTGAGGATATCTCTCCAAGAGACAACCCGCAATAATGGATTCAAATTAGATAAGGTTAGATTTAGAAAGGATATATAAGAACATAAGAATGGAGGAACACTGCAGAAGGCCTACTGGCCCATACAAGCAGCAGGTCCTTATCAAACCACCACTACCTAAGAATTTACTCCCGTACTCACGACACTAATCAAAACCCAGCCCCTCCCACTCTATTTGTCCAATCTCTTTAAAGCTACTCAAGGTAATAGCCTCTATCACCCTACTCGGAAGATTGATCCACGCATCTACAACTCTGTTCGAAAACCAGTACTTGCCTATGTCCTTTCTAAATCTAAATTTATCCAATTTAAATCCGTTATTTCTGGTTCTTACTTGGTTCGATATCCTCAGTATTTTATTAATATGTCCTTTGTTTATGCCTATCATCCACTTGTACACCTCGATGATACATGAGTGAAAGGGGTTGGATCGAGGGGAATGCACATAGGTTATCAAAGCTTATTTCTAGAGTAGCATTGAAAACTGGGTTGAGCAAATATTCTGTTAGTGGGACGGATTGTGAAGGACCTGCCTAGTATAGGCCAACAGGCCGGCTGCAGTGTTCCTCCTTTCTTATGTTCTTCTTTGTTCTTATGACATAGAGTGCCACCCCACCCCTTCCCGATACTTCTGTCTACTTGGAACAATTTAAAACCCTGAATGTAACATTCAGCAGGAATGTCCCGATTTTTCGAATTAAACCACGTCTTAGTAATGCTCCTTTCTGTTTTATCCTCTATACCTATTACTGTTCTTGTCATCTAGTGCCACTGGTTTTCCAGTATCCACTTTATTCTGCCTAATACTAGTTACCCTAGAACTCATCATATTACTACCCTGGGACTTCATCGTTTTTCCCCAAAATCCATACCACTAACTTTTACTAGTTTAAAGCCCTAACAGCACCCTCCACTGCAGTTGCCAGTGCCCCACCCCAGATATACATAAGTGAACCCCATCCATCATGTTTCTGTTAGCATCACTTTCTTTATCTAGTGAGCTTTGGTGTTATTATACATGGGCTTTCCAAGATGGTCCAAGACTTTATTCTTTCGGGTGAAGCTACAGTCACATATGTAACATTTGAAGGAATTATTTGCTCCATGGGAGCGTTGGTGTCTCTCAAGGTGACCTCGAGAGGCAACTATGAGTCCACAGGCAGGGCAGGTGACTCGTGTCTCTGGGTTGAAGACTTGGTAAGGTGTGCTACGAGGCACTCTTTTCTCTTTCTTAACCTTGCCCACATTACTTAACATGCCTTGGCGAAACAGGAGAACTTGTTCCAGAGGGAAATGTGACTGTGATTGAATCCGTATTGTCAATTTGTTTATGGCAAGTCTCGTTTTCCAATCGGCCCCTGACAACCAACTCGTCTGAAAAAAATCAGGAAACATTGGATTGGTACAAAATTCACATGCTGTACTTCAAAACTTCATAATTTATGTTAATTTATTTCGACATATTGAACAGTTCAACATAGTCGGACAAAGGTTAATTCAAAACAGTAACCAATACAAAGGAGTATTTTACATATTTAATCTTATTAGATAAAATGACGTTATTGTTACATTAACAATAATAATAACAAGTTATCAATGAAGCTATCATGTTTTAAATGTAAAATGTTACTTTCATATATCACATTACTGACAGGCTGATAAGGTGTGGAAAAATAAATGCTAGTGTAGCTTACCTTCAGAAGGACATACTGGAAAACGTAAACACTGAGACACATCAAACTGGCAAATATTCACCTCGTCAAGCCAGTTTTGCAATCGACCTCCCACTGCCGACTCAACTGAAATAATAAAATGTTTTCAGAGAACCTTCCGCTAATTGCATGATTAAAAACTTAATTTCAGTAGTTCAAAACCTTCACAGTTATTTATATTTTAATTTCTTGAAATACTGAATGCTATTGAGAAAGTTCATAATACTAACCAACAGTCATTGTCATTTGACGCTGCATATTTTATCAAGTAAATTGTCATTATTGTTATATTAATAAAAATATTAATTACATAAATGAAGCTTCAAAAATATATGATAAAAACAAACAAGTTTGAAATGTAAAATCATGTATTGATGAAGCATGTAGTTAAATGGGAAGTAATGATAACCATTACTGTTATAAACCATTTCTCATTATAAAATTAGCAGCATTTTTATTATTGTTAACATTCAATGCATTCCTATACTGACATAAAACATGTACTGTACTTACCTTTCATAGGAGTTGCAGGCCGATGTAATAATTGAGAATATCAAACAGGCTGTGATCCTGCTCGTTCACTGGGTTTTGTAAATTAGGATCAGAACTTCTCCATCTCATCTGTAACAATTATTGAAGTAGTTTTCAAAAGTTGAACTGCTTAGATGATTATTCACTAGCCTTATGGAAATTTGCTGATGATACAAAAATAGGCCGTATAATTCATTCTGAGGAGGATAACAGTGAACTCCAGGAGGATTTGGATAAATTAATGTCTTGGTCTGAAAAGTGGCAGATGAAGTTCAATGTGGACAAGTGTAAGGTGCTTGTCGTTGGGAATGAAAATATCCTCGAATTTATAAACTAGGTGAAGTTGAGCTTGATCATACAGAATGTGAAAAAGACTTGGGAGTCATGGTAAGCAGAAATCTAAAGCCAAGACACCAGTGCCTAAGGTGCGCAATAAGGCTAACAGATTACTAGGATTTATTTCAAGAAGTATAAGCAACAGAAGTCCAAAAGTTATTTTACAGCTCTATACATCACTAGTGAGACCTCATTTGGATTATGCAGCTCAGTTTTGGTCTCCTTACTACAGGATGGATATAGATTCATTGGAGAACATACAAAGAAGAATGACTAAAATGATTTACAGTATAAGAAATCTCCCGTATGAAGATAGACTTAGAGCGTTGAATCTCCACTCTCTGGAGAGACGTAGAATGAGGGGAGATATCATCGAGGTGTACAAGTGGATGATGGGCATAAACAAAGGAGATATTAATAAAATACTGAGGATATCGAACCAAGTAAGAACCAGAAATAACGGATTTAAATTGGATAAATTTAGATTTAGAAAGGACATAGGCAAGTACTGGTTTTCGAACAGAGTTGTAGATGCGTGGAACAATCTTCCGAGTACTGTGATAGAGGCTAGGACCTTGGGTGGCTTAAAAAGAGATTGGACAAATATATGAGTGGGAGGGGCTGGGTTTGATTTGTGTCGTGAGTACGGGAATAAATTCTTAGGTAGTGGTGGTTTTGATAAGGACCTGCCTTGTATGGGCCAGTAGGCCTTCTGCAGTGTTCCTCCATTCTTATGTTATGTTCTTCACCAAAGATCCTGATATAGGCAGTTAGTGGATAGCACCTGACCGTATTTGTCACCTCACGCCGACTCTTTCAGGTCACAGGTATCAGTAACATCGTCCTGAATGGGTGAAAAATTCGTTAGAATTTAAAGAACAATGACAAATTTCTCCGTCTCTTGGAAGACGACCATAACATAACTACACATGTTTGGGAGGTCCTTCACAAATTCAACCCCAAAAAAATATTGGCAAAACCCATTTTTAGCACTACCCAAGCAATAAGTTTTGATAAATAGGAAGACTGTTCCACTCAGCAACTACCCTATTTCATGGAAATAAATGGTATAAAATACCGACACAATGGAAAAATAAACACATAAGGAGTATAATGTGATTCTTTATTGACAACGTTTCGCCCACGCAGTGGGCTTTATCGAGTCGAGGTAGATGTGTCTCTGACTCGATAAAGCCCACTGCGTGGGCGAAACGTTGCAATCAAAGATCACTTATACTGCTTATGTTTATTTTCTACCCTATTTCATGGTAAATTAGACACATATGCAACACTTGGGTATCTTTATTGAGGAAACGTTTCGCCACACAGTGGCTTCATCAGTCCATACAAAGGAGAATCGTGAAGAACAGGAGGAGTGTGAGGTTGTCAGGCCCTCAATCTTGAGACGATGTTGTCAGTCCATCAATCTTGAATAGAATAACAGCATATGAGCAGAGGAAGCTTATATACTGTAGACAGGAGAGGTGCAGCAGTTGTAGGAGGTGTCACATTTGTTCAATGTGGAAGTAGGTCGTGCCCAGGAATAGGCAAGCGAAGAAATCTCTGTATTAAGATACCAAGATGTTGCAGTGTCAGACAGGATGTGAATGAATGGTTCAGAGAACCGACTACAGTATATTAGCTTCCTGTTGCATATGTGTCTAATTTACCAACTCGTCGGTTCTCTGAACCATTCATTCACATCCTGTCTGACACTGCAACATCTTGGTATCTTAATACAGGGATTTCTTCGCTTGCCTATTCCTGGGCACGACTACTCCACATTGAACAAATGTACACCTCCTACAACTGCTGCACCTCTCCTGTCTACAGTATAGTACTCTCTCTTGCTGTCATTTTATTCAAGATTGATGGACTGCAAATCGTCTCAAGATTGAGGGCCTGACAACCTCACACTCCTCCTGTTATTCAGATTCTCCTTGTATGGACTGATGAAGCCACTGTGTGGCGAAACGTTTCTCAATAAAGATACCGCAAGTGTGCATATGTGTCTAATTTACAACTCATCGAGTTCTCTGAACCATTCATTCACATCCTGTCTGACACTGCAACATCTTGGTATCTTAATACAGGATTTCTTCGCTTGCCTATTCCTTGGGCACGACCTACTTCCACATTGAACAAATGTGACACCTCCTACAACTGCTGTACCTCTCCTGTCTTCAGTATATAAGCTTCCTCTGCTCATATGCTGTTTTATATTCAAGATTGATGGACTGACAACATCGACTCAAGATTGAGGTCTGACAACCTCACACTCCTCCTGTTCTTCACGATTCTCCTTTGTATGGACTGATGAAGCCACTTTGTGGCGAAACGTTTTCTCAATAAAGATACCCAAGTGTTGCATATGTGTCTAATTTACCAACTCGTGGTTCTCTGAACCATTCATTCACAAAAGGTTTCTTGGCAATAGGTTCAGCTATGTAATAGAAGCCGTTGTTCTGGTTGAAGTTGTTGGATATACAGATAAGTGATGATTCCAGGATTCTTCGGTATTGCGTGTTGTCTTCTCTGGCGATGAGTCTTGCGTTTCTGTAGTTGATTAAATGGTTGTGTGAATTTCGGTGTTGAACACAGGCATTTCTTGAGTCGTCAGATCTGCCTGCGTACTGGTGTTCTGAAATGCGTGTTTGGAGGTCTCTGGATGTTTCGCCAACGTATAATTTGCTGCAGCCATTACAAGGATTGTGTATACCCCTGCCGTGGATTGAAGTTTTTCCTGTCTGTTACTGGTAATGTCCTTGATGGTGGTGGATGTGAAGGTGGATACTCGGAATGAGGTCTTAGAAAAAATGTTGGAAACGTGTTTGGAAATGGAGTTGGTGGGAAGGACTATGTATCTCTTCTCAGCAGTGTCTTCTCTGGGTGTGTTGAAGATGTTTAATGCCCGTCGTCTGCAGTCACCGAAATTTACACAACCATTTAATCAACTACAGAAACGCAAGACTCATCGCCAGAGAAGACAACACTCAATACCAAAGAATCATGGAATCATCCTTATCTGTATATTTTCCATTGTGTCGGTATTTTATACCATTTATTTCCGCCATGAACTGCCACTTTCTTTAACAGTCTCTGGTGCGGTACTCTACCAAAAGCCTTATTAAAGTCTAAATAAATAATATCGAATTCTTTATCATGATCAACAGCCTCAAAAGCTTTACTGAAGAAGGTTAATAAATTAGATAGGCAGGAACGGCCCCTCGTGAATCCATGCTGAGTATCATTAATCAAATTATTGTTATCTAGATGGCTTCCAATAATATCAGCTATAATTGACTCTGTGGATGAATGGTTCAGAGAACCGACGAGTTGGTAAATTAGACACATATGCATCACTTGGGTATCTTTATTGAGGAAACGTTTCGCCACACAGTGGCTTCATCAGTCCATACAAAGAGAATCGTGAAGAACAGGAGGAGTGTGAGGTTGTCAGGCCCTCAATCTTGAGTCGATGTTGTCAGTCCATCAATCTTGAATAGAATAACAGCATATGAGCAGAGGAAGCTTATATACTGAAGACAGGAGAGGTGCAGCAGTTGTAGGAGGTGTCACATTTGTTCAATGTGGAAGTAGGTCGTGCCCAAGGAATAGGCAAGCGAAGAAATCCCTGTATTAAGATACCAAGATGTTGCAGTGTCAGACAGGATGTGAATGAATGGTTCAGAGAACCGACGAGTTGGTAAATTAGACACATATGCAACACTTGGGTATCTTTATTGAGGAAACGCTTCGCCACACAGTGGCTTCATCAGTCCATACAAAGGAGAATCGTGAAGAACAGGAGGAGTGTGAGGTTGTCAGGCCCTCAATCTTGAGTCGATGTTGTCAGTCCATCAATCTTGAATAGAATAACAGCATATGAGCAGAGGAAGCTTATATACTTAAGACAGGAGAGGTGCAGCAGTTGTAGGAGGTGTCACATTTGTTCAATGTGGAAGTAGGTCGTGCCCAAGGAATAGGCAAGCGAAGAAATCGCTGTATTAAGATACCAAGATGTTGCAGTGTCAGACAGGATGTGAATGAATGGTTCAGAGAACCGACGAGTTGGTAAATTAGACACATATGCAACACTTGGGTATCTTTATTGAGGAAACGTTTCGCCACACAGTGGCTTCATTAGTCCATACAAAGGAGAATCGTGAAGAACAGGAGGAGTGTGAGGTTGTCAGGCCCTCAATCTTGAGTCGATGTTGTCAGGCCATCAATCGTGAATAGAATAAGAGCATATGAGCATTGAAAATTGGGTTGAGCAAATATTCTGTTAGTGGGACGGATTGTGAAGGACCTGCCTAGTATGGGCCAACAGGCCTGCTGCAGTGTTCCTCCTTTCTTATGTTCTTTTGTTCTTATGAAGCTTATATACTGAAGACAGGAGAGATGCAGCAGTTGTAGGAGGTGTCACATTTGTTCAATGTGGAAGTAGGTCGTGCCCAAGGAATAGGCAAGCGAAGAAATCCCTGGTAAATTAGACACGTATGCAACACTTGGGTATCTTTATTGAGGAAACGTTTCGCCACACAGTGGCTTCATCAGTCCTTTGTATGGACTGATGAAGCCACTGTGTGGCAAGTTTCCTCAATAAAGATACCCAAGTGTTGCATATGTGTCTAATTTACCAACTCGTCGGTTCTCTGAACCATTCATTCACATCCTGTCTGACACTGCAACATCTTGGTATCTTAATACAGGGATTTCTTCCCTTGCCTATTCCTTGGGCACGACCTACTTCCACATTGAACAAATGTGACACCTCCTACAACTGCTGCACCTCTCCTGTCTACAGTATATAAGCTTCCTCTGCTCATATGCTGTTATTCTATTCAAGATTGATGGACTGACAACATCTACTCAAGAATAATCATCTAAGCAGTTCAACCTTTGAAAACTACTTCAATAATTGTTAGAGACGATATGGAGAAGTTCGACAATAATTTACAAAACCCCGTGAACGAGCAGGATCCTCTGCATATGAGCAGAGGAAGCTTATATACTGTAGACAGGAGAGGTGCAGAAGTTGTAGGAGGTGTCACATTTGTTCAATGTGGAAGTAGGTCGTGCCCAAGGAATAGGCAAGCGAAGAAATCCGTGTATTAAGATACCAAGATGTTGCAGTGTCAGACAGGATGTGAATGAATGGTTCAGAGAACCGATGGACTGACAACATCGTCTCAAGATTGAGGGCCTTACAACCTCACACTCCTCCTGTTCTTCACGATTCTCCTTTGTATGGACTGATGAAGCCACTGTGTGGCGAAACGTTTCCTCAATAAAGATACCCAAGTGTTGCATATGTGTCTAATTTACCATGATAGGCATAAACAAAGGACATATTAATAAAATACTGAGGATATCGAGCCAAGTAAGAACCAGAAATAACGGATTTAAATTGGATAAATTTAGATTTAGAAAGGACATAGGCAAGTACTGGTTTTCGAACAGAGTTGTAGATGCGTGGAACAATCTTCTGAGTAGGGTGATAGAGGCTATTACCTTGAGTAGCTTTAAAAAGAGATTGGACAAATATATGAGTGGGAGGGGCTGGGTTTGATTAGTGTCGTGAGTACGGGAGTAAATTCTTAGGTAGTGGTGGTTTTGATAAGGACCTGGCTTGTATGGGCCAGTAGGCCTTCTGCAGTGTTCTCCAATTCTTATGTTCTTATATATCCTTTCTAAATCTAACCTTATCTAATTTGAATCCATTATTGCGGGTTGTCTCTTGGAGAGATATCCTCAAGACCTTATTTATATCCCCTTTCTTAATACCCATTTTCCCACTTGTATACCTCGATTATATCCCCCCTCATTCTTGTCCTACAAGTGAATGTAATTTAAGGGTCTTCAATCTTTCTTCATACGGAAGATTTCTAATGCTATGTATTAATTTAGTCATTCTACGCTGAATGACCATAGACCAGAACTGAGCTTCGTAATCTACGTGAGGCCTTACTAATGATGGATAAAGCTGTAATATAACCGCTGGACTTATGTTGCTTACTCTTCTTTATATAAATCCCAGTAATCTGTTTGCCTTATTACGAATGCTTAGGCATTGCTATCTTGGTTTAAGGTTGCTGCTTACCATAACCCCAAGTCCTTTTTGCAATTTGTATGGCTAAGTTCTACGTTATTTACCTTTTAAGTGCTTGGGTTATGAACACTCCCGAGCTTCAGAACCTTGCATTTATCTACATCTGCAACTTTTCTGAATTTAGAACCTAACGATTTCTTAGAGTAAATTAAATACTTTTTGAAGCAGATTTTTACATAACCTACAATAGGAAATAATGTAATAATATTGGTAGAATTACCGACAATATGTTAAGTAAAAGGACACAAATGCAACTAATGTGACATTTTATTTAGGGAACACCTGTCTAATCTCGACTGGGGTAATCTAGCTAACGATTACGATGGGATCTGCGTTTATTATTTTTTTCTTAATAATGTACAACGTGCACAGAGTATGTTTATTCCCCAGAGAGAATTTAGGTCAAATAATAACGATCCCAAATGGATTAACAGGAGGCTAAAACATCTATTAGGGGAGAAAAGAGGAATTTATAGGCGCATCAAAAGAGGAGATGTTAACCTTATTGACCAATATGTTCAGTTGAAAAGAGAAGTAAAAAAGGGGATTAGAAAGGTTAAACGTGACTATGAGACTAAGGTTGCTAATGAATCAAAGACTAATCCAAAAGGGTTCTTTCAAATGTACAGGACGAAAGTGAGGGAAAAGGTAGGACCTCTGAAAATTGGGAATGGACAGCTGACGGATAACGAACTGGAAATGTGTTCTCTATTTAATGACTATTTTTGTCAGTCTTTACACAAGAAGACGTAAATGAGATTCCAGAAATTAACTATTATTCAGTTCCTGAAGAATTCAAATTAACTAATATTACTGTCACGAGGGATATGGTTATCAAACAGATAGATAAACTGAAGCAAAATAAGTCCCCAGGACCCGACGAGTTGTTTTCCAGGGTACTTAAAGAATGCAAGATGGAACTTAGTCAGCCATTAACGAATGTGTTTAACACGTCCATCCTAACTGGTGTTGTGCCAGAGATGTGGAAGATAGCTAATGTAGTTCCTATATTCAAATCAGGGGATAAGTCCAGTCCATCAAATTACCGTCCAATAAGCCTCACGTCTATAGTAGGCAAATTATTAGAATCAATTATAGCTGATATTATCAGAAGTCACCTTGAAGAACATAATTTGATTAATGAATCTCAGCATGGGTTTACGAGAGGTCGTTCCTGCCTGACAAATTTACTGACGTTTTTCAATAAAACATTTGAGGCAGTAGACAGTGATAAAGAATATGATATAGTTTACTTGGATTTCAGTAAGGCCTTCGATAGAGTACCTCACAAGAGACTCTTAAGAAAGGTGGCAGCTCATGGTATAGGAGGTAAAGTTCTAGCATGGATAGAGGCATGGCTTACCAATAGAAAGCAGAGAGTTTCCATTAATGGGGTCAAATCTGAATGGGGATTTGTCACCAGTGGCGTTCCACAAGGATCAGTTTTGGGCCCATTGTTGTTCATAATTTACATAAATGACCTTGATGAAGGAATTGCAAGTGACATGAGTAAATTTGCTGATGATACAAAAATAGGCCGTATAATTCATTCTGAGGAGGATACCAATGAACTCCAGGAGGATTTGGATAAATTAATGTCTTGGTCTGAAAAGTGGCAGATGAAGTTCAATGTGGACAAGTGTAAGGTGCTAGTCCTTGGTAATGAAAATATCCCTCGAATTTATAAACTAGGTGAAGTAGAGCTTGATCATACAGAATGTGAAAAAGACTTGGGAGTCATGGTAAGCAGGAATTTAAAGCCAAGACAACAGTGCCTAAGTGTGCGCAATAAGGCTAACAGATTACTAGGATTTATTTCAAGAAGTATAAGCAACAGAAGTCCAAAAGTTATTTTACAACTCTATACATCACTAATGAGACCTCATTTGGATTATGCAGCTCAGTTTTGGTCTCCTTACTACAGGATGGATATAGATTCATTGGAGAACATACAAAGAAGAATGACTAAAATGATTTAAAGTATAAGAAATCTCCCGTATGAAGATAGACTTAGAGCATTGAATCTCCACTCTCTGGAGAGACGTAGAATGAGGGGAGATATCATCGAGGTGTACAAGTGGATGATGGGCATAAACAAAGGAGATATTAATAAAATACTGAGGATATCGAACCAAGTAAGAACCAGAAATAACGGATTTAAATTGGATAAATTTAGATTTAGAAAGGACATAGGCAAGTACTGGTTTTCGAACAGAGTTGTAGATGCGTGGAACAATCTTCCGAGTAGGGTGATAGAGGCTAGGACCTTGGGTGGCTTTAAAAAGAGATTGGACATATATATGAGTGGGAGGGGCTGGGTTTGATTAGTGTCGTGAGTACAGGAGTAAATTCTTAGGTAGTGTTGGTTTTGATAAGGACCTGCCTTGTATGGGCCAGTAGGCCTTCTGCAGTGTTCCTCCATTCTTATGTTCTTATGTTATGTTCTTATTGTGACAACGTTTCGCTCTCCAGGAGCTTTATCAACGGCTTGAGAAAGCTCCTGGAGAGCGAAACGTTGCCACAATAAATGTCACATTAGTTGCATTTGTGTCCTTTTACTTAACAATAGGAAATAACCTGCATGACTTGTTATTGGCAAACAAAGAAACCCTTGGTAATAATTGAGAAATTACATAGGAACTTGGCGTAAGCAACCTTTTACATTGAATGGAAGTATGATATTAGCGGTAACTCGGTAATGGTCCAAAATTTTCGCTTAGCAAATTACAGTGGGAAATAGGGTAGCTGATGAGTGGAGCAGTTTTCCTGCTAGTTATTGAAGCTTAAATGTTGGTAGTTTCAATCAGAGGTTTGATAAATACATGAGTGAGAAAGGATGGATTTGAGTGGGACTTGCACATGAGTTAGTGGATTTATCAGAGCTTATTGTTAGGGTAGAACTAAAGTGGGTTGGACGAATGTTCTGTCAGTGGGATGGATTTGTGATGGACATGACCAGTATGGGCCAACAGGCTACTGCAGTGTTCTTCCTTTCTTATGGATGAATAATAGGCTCAAATATCTTTTAGGGCAGAAGAAAGGAATATATAGGCGTATCAAAAGAGGTGAGGGTCATCTTACGAATCAGTATATTGACCTTAAGAGGGACGTTAAAAAGTGGATAAGAAAAGCTAAGCGGGACTACGAAATTAAAGTTGCTAGGGATTCGAAAACTAACCCAAAAAGTTTTTTCCA
>WNWK01023649.1:0-30800 GCA_009830355.1 Cherax destructor | reverse complement strand
TTTGAAAGGGTTCTAAGAAGCAAGATCGCCACCCATCTTGATACCCATCAATTGCACAACCCAGGACAGCATGGGTTTAGAGCAGGCCACTCCTGTCTGTCCCAACTACTGGACCACTACAACAAGGTCCTGGATGCTCTAGAAGATAAACAGAATGCAGATGTTATATACACAGATTTTGCAAAAGCCTTTGACAAGTGTGACCATGGTGTAATAGCACACAAAATGCGTGATAAAGGAATAACAGGAAAAGTTGGTAGATGGATCTATAATTTCCTAACATGTAGAACACAAAGAGTAGTAGTCAACAGAGTAAAGTCTGAGGCAGCTACTGTGAAAAGCTCTGCTCCACAAGGCACAGTACTTGCTCCCATCCTATTCCTCATCCTCATATCAGATATTGACAGGGATATAAGCCACAGTGCTGTGTCTTCCTTTGCAGATGACACCCGAATCTGTATGACAGTGTCCACCGTTGAAGACACGGCTAGACTCCAAGCAGACATAAACCAAATCTTTAAATGGGCTGCAGAAAACAATATGAAGTTCAATGATGAGAAATTTCAATTACTCAGATACGGAAAACGTGAAGAAATTAAAATCTCATCGGAGTACAAAACTAATTCCAACCACACAATAGAGCGAAAAACTAATGTCAAAGACCTGGGAGTGATCATGTCAGAGGATCTCACCTTCAAGGACCATAACAAAGTAGCAATTAACAAAAAAGGCACAATACCGTGACTGGAACAATACACACACAACCCGCACATATAAAAGGGAGGAGCTTACGGGTTGTGTGTGTAAAGTAGCAATTGCATCTGCTCGAAAAATGACAGGATGGATAATGAGAACCTTCAAAACCAGGGATGCCATGCCCATGTTGACACTTTACAGATCGCTTGTTCTATCTAGGCTGGAATATTGCTGCACACTAACTGCACCTTTCAAGGCGGGTGAAATTGCTGACCTTGAAAATGTGCAGAGAACCTTCACCGCACGCATAAGTGCGATAAACCACCTCAACTACTGGGAACGCTTGAAGTTCCTAAACCTGTACTCTCTAGAACGCAGGCGGGAGAGATACATTATTATATACACATGGAAAATTCTCGAGGCTTAGTACCAAACTTGCACACAAAAATCACTCCCTACGAAAGCAAAAGACTCGGCAGGCGATGTAACATCCCCCCAATGAAGAGCAGGGGTGCCACTAGCACGTTGAGGGACAACACAATAAGTGTCAGGGGCCCAAGATTGTTCAACTGCCTCCCAGCATACATCAGGGGGATTACCAACAAACCCCTGGCTGTCTTCAAGCAGGCACTGGACAGGCACCTAAAGTCGGTACCTGACCAGCCAGGCTGTGGTTCGTACGTTGGACTGCGTGTGGCCAGCAGTAACAGCCTGGTTGATCAGGCTCTGGTCCAACAGGAGGCCTGGTCACGGACCGGGCCGCGGGGGCGTTGACCCCTGGAATTCTCTCCAGGTAGACTCCAGGTAGACACATTGCCCTCAACATTTCTTCTGCCTCCAGCCTCCTCCTCCTCACTCCAACATTCAAAACCCATGCCTTACACCCATACAACAGTGTTGGTACTACTATACTCTCTTGCCTTCATGGATAAAGTTCTTTGTCTTCACAGATGCCTCAATGCACAACCCACCTTTATCCCTTCGCCAATTCTACAGCTCACCATCTCCCTCACAGAATCATCCACCGACAAGGCCACTCCCAAATATGTGAACATGTTAACTTTTCCCATATTTCATCTCTCACTGCCTATAATTCTTGATACTATAATAATAATATAATAATAATAATAATTTTTATTTCAATGCATGTTACAAGTGTACAATGTTATTGGTAGTTACAAATATAATACAATTATAAAACTGTAATGCAAGGAGAGCCACTGGCATGCCATGGCATTAGGGGCAGTTTATTCTAGAGACTTATTCACTAAGTACTTAATGCTAAAGAAATTGATTGAGTTTATTCTAGTTCTATATTATTTAAATTATTAAATGGTTATACATACTATTTAAAGACAATACAAGAGAAATTGGTTGAGTTTAATCTAGTTGTAGAATTTATTTCAAATTACAGTATGTTGATGCTATACTAGTATAATAACAATACTAGAAATAGTTTTTAGAGTTTCATCTAGGTATATATTTTATTTCAAATTAAGAAAATGATGATACTATAAGATTTTAAATGACAATATGATGATATGAGATTGCAACAAGTGTTAAGGAGGATGAACATATCAAAATGAGATCTTCTTAAGTAAAATAATATTGGGTTTGGAAGTTTGTTACAGTATGAGTATTTAGTATAGGGTGAGTAGGTGACTTTTGAGAAGAGTCTTGAATTGATTTTCCGACAAGGTTAACTTGATATTTACTGGTAATGAATTCCAGATTTTGGGGCCCTTTATGTGCATAGAATTTTTACATTGGTTAGTATGGACTCGGGGTATGTCAAATAGTGATCTGTGTCTTGTGTCATGTTCGTGGGACCTATTAAAGTTGTTGAGGAGAATTCTGAGCGCAGGGTTAATATTAGCATGTAGAGTTTTATGTATGTAGAAGGCACATGAATAGGTATGAATATCACCTTGCTCTTTCCTATGTTAACTTTTAATTTCCTTCTTTTATATACCCTCCCAAATTCATTAAACATATTCTGGAGAAAAAAGCTGAAATTTTAAGTTATTACCTGATCTTCAATAGTCTTATGATGAGTGTGGTGTAACCAGGTGCCAAGTATAACAGAGTCATCAGCATGACACATAGTGCGAAGGAGGGATGTGGTGGTGTTAGCACCACTCTCTGCTAGGGTGAACTCGCTCACCAACAGCTTCAAGATGCTTGTGTAGTGACCTGATGATATAATTATACCGAGTTAGTTTTAGGATACTTTCATTTTTCCTTTTGGGCCACCCCGCTTTTGTGGGAAACGGCCGACGTGTTGAAAGAAAGAAAGTTTTAGGATATGATTACAATATCAAAATGTCAAAATGAAATGCATCACTAGTAGCACTAGCAATAAAGAGGCTTGTAATAATCATAAGAACACATGGGAGCTACAGCAGAATTATTCCATGTTCATCCATAGCTGTATGCACTCTTACCTGAAGACTTCCAGTTCTCAAAATAATCTTAAATTATCCCATATCTGCATTAGTTTACTTGAGCTGAAACATGCTATCTTATTTTTTTTTTTCAACAAGTCAGCCGTCTCCCACCAAGGCAGGGTGACCCAAAAAGAAAGAAAATCCCCAAAAAGAAAATACTATCTTATTATTACTACTAAAAACATAAATTAAAGAATGCTGTAACAGTGAATTGACAATTTGCTGACTGCAAGTGTGTTCATATTTACAGTATCTAGTAAAGTTCATCAAATTTTTTATATTACTAATTTTTTAAAGTAAAGTAAATTTTATTTCATTGCAGATTACATGGTATTGGTAGTTACAATGTAAATTGAGTGTAAGGAGAGCCACTGACATGCCATGGCATTAGGGGCAGCTTAATCTAGTAACTTAAAGACTATGTACTTAATATTAAAGCAATTTATTCCACAAAGGCAGGGTGCATACAATATAGAAATAGATTAAGAAAAACTACAAATACATTAAAGACCTATAATTATTCTGCAAATAATGAATTAACACCTAACAATTTTAAACACTCACCGTATACCTCAGATTCTGATTTTTTTTTATTAACACATCGGCCGATTCCCACCAAGGCAGGGTGGCCCGAAAAAGAAAAACTTTCATCATCATTCACTCCATCACTGTCTTGCCAGAGGGGTGCTTTACACTACAGTTATAAAACTGCAACATTAACACCCCTCCTTCAGAGTGCAGACACTGTACTTCCCATCTCCAGGACTCAAGTCCGGCCTGCCGGTTTCCCTGAATCCCTTCATAAATGTTACTTTGCTCACACTCCAACAGCACGTCAAGTATTAAAAACCATTTGTCTACATTCACTCCTATCAAATACGCTCACACATGCTTGCTGGAAGTCCAAGCCCCTCGCACACAAAACCTCCTTTACCCCCTCCCTCCAACCTTTCCTAGGCCGACCCCTACCCCGCCTTCCCTCCACTACAGATTTATACACTCTCGAAATCATTCTGTTTTGTTCCATTCTCTCTACATGTCTGAACCACCTCAACAACCCCTCCTCAGCCCTCTGGATAATAGTTTTGGTAATCCCACACCTCCTCCTAATTTCCAAACTCCAAATTCTCTGCATTATATTCACACCACACATTGACCTCAGACATGACATCTCCACTGCCTCCAGCTTTCTCCTTGTTGCAACATTCATCACCCATACTTCACACCCATATAAGAGTGTTGGTATAACTATACTCTCATACATTCCCCTCTTTACTTCCATGGACAAAGTTCTTTGTCTCCACAGACTCCGAAGTGCACCACTCACCCTTTTCCCCTCATCAATTCTATGATTCCCCTCATCCTGAAAAAGCCAAAGACAAAATAAAAATTACTAGAAACTTACTCTCAAATGACTGAGGAGGAAGGAGAGAGAGCACCTCATAGAGACGGAGTCGTACCATAGCTGTAGAAGCTTTGAGGTGCTGACCATACTGCTTCACAATGTGTGTTATACTGTAATTACAAAAAATATGATATGATTATACTCTACTAATTCTGTGCTGAGAAATTTTATTTCAAGCTCATTATTTAATGGTGATATGCTAAATTTCCTCTAATTTATTCAAACTAAAAATATATTACTGTACCGTACTTTATTTTATTTATTAATCCACACAAAGTACCTGGAAAGCATGAGAAGGGCAGCCTCAATGGGTAAGAGTAGTCTCCGTACAGTATCTTCAGCAGCCAATTCTGAGCAGTGAAGCAAAAAGCTGTGCATAGATGTAAGGGCACCTGCTCTACCTTCCAGAGTTACCTAAATAAAAAAAAATATACAAACAAGTCAGCAACAATATAGTGCCTGCACATGCCACTATTTTTTTTAAACAGCCTCTCCTTTTTTAATGACGGAGTTCCGTTTTTAATACCGCGTCGATAAACGAATTCGTCACTAAACGAGGAGCATACTATAATGGTAATGGGTTTGTGTCAACCATCTTTGATATTGCTTTAATGTCACCCTTGCACCATTTACAGTGGACCCTCGGAAATCGAACATAATCCGTTCCAGGAGCTTGTTCTTAACTCAAAATGTTCGAAAATCGAATCAATATTTCCCATAAGAAATAATGGAAATACAATTAATTCATTCCTGCCGTCAGGAGGCATGACAAAATAGTACTTCAATATGATGCTATTATCAACTCTACGGCTTATTCATCTATCACAATTCATCTAATATGACATAATAAACAATATAAATAACATAAAAACCTGATATTTTATTCATTCTATGTATATCATTACGAATGTGGTGGCGGGGGAGGACGGTGCTGGCGGGCATTCTTGCTCCAGCTATGAAAACATCTTCCCATTCTTTCCTCCTTCAGACGTGTTAGTATAAGAGAAAACGGAGTTTGTAATGCTAACTGCATTAGATCACTTCTTTCATAAGAAAACCATAATGTACAAATGAATAGGTGTACATACACCATTTACATAACTTGCAGAAGATAGGCAGAGCGGCTTATGCTATGCTGTCAAGAGTTTATTTCGTTTCGTCCTTTTTCTATCGCTTAATCGCTACACTCTTAATGCTACACTTTGTCACTGAACTTAACTGCTTTAAACTCCACAACTTGCTCCTGTGCTGGCATGCAGGAACACATTAAAATCACTAAGTGTGTGTTATTAGTCTTGAAGATGCCATATTAATAACGATAATAATAACACAATAATAATCACTCTGAGGCGCATTAAAAATGATAATAATAGCACAATAATAATCACTCTGAGGAATATAAAACGTTAATATAGACAGTTGGCTTAATCCATTTATGATATTTTTTCAAAATTATACTATAATAAACACGCTACATAACATATAAACATATAAATTAACATAAATATGAGATGTTTTTCCAGTCGGCTTTACGGAGTGAACAGAATTCATTCGTGTCCAGGCTGGTAACAGCAACAGCAGCACAAACTGGTTTGTTTACAAAACTCGCGAACCTTCTACACACTCATTCTTTCTCATTTATTCATTTAATCTTGTTTACTCACCTCTCACTCTACATTAAGACTGCATCTACCCCTGCCTTTCCTCTACTGCTGCCTGCCTCTACCAATGCCTGCCTCTACCAATGCCTGCCTCTACCACTGCCTGCCTCTACCACTGCCTGCCTCTACCACTGCCTGCCTCTACCACTGCCTGCCTCTACCACTGCCTGCCTCTACCAATGCCTGCCTCTACCAATGCCTGCCTCTACCAATGCCTGCCTCTACCAATGCCTGCCTCTACCAATGCCTGCCTCTACCAATGCCTGCCTCTACCAATGCCTGCCTCTACCAATGCCTGCCTCTACCAATGCCTGCCTCTACCAATGCCTGCCTCTACCAATGCCTCTCTCTTCCACTGCCTCTCTCTTCCACTGCCTCTCTCTTCCACTGCCTCTCTCTTCCACTGCCCCTCTCTTCTACTGCCTCTCTCTTCCACTGCCTCTCTCTTCCACTGCCTCTCTCTTCCACTGCCTCTCTCTTCCACTGCCTCTCTCTACCACTGCCTCCCTCTACCACTGCCTCTCTCTACCACTGCCTCTCTCTACCACTGCCTCTCTCTACCACTGCCTCTACAACTGCCTGCCTCGACCACTGCCTGCCTCGACCACTGCCTGCCTCACCACTGCCTGCCTCGACCACTGCCTGCCTCGACCACTGCCTGCCTCGACCACTGCCTGCCTCGACCACTGCCTGCCTCGACCACTGCCTGCCTCGACCACTGCCTGCCTCGACCACTGCCTGCCTCGACCACTTAATGAACAAGCTCCAAACACAATTAATTAATTGTGAAATGTTTGGATGAGCGTGCAGGGTAATGTTGACCCAAGTATAAACAACGCTAGACTGGCTCCCGACGCTTGCGCGGCGAGGCACCCAAGCGTGCCTGGGCGGACAGGTCTGGTACGCACTTGTTCGATTGGCGGAAAGTGTTCGATTACTGAAACAAAATTTGTTAAAAAAAAAAGTGTTCTAATTCCGAATTGTTCGATTGCCGAGGTGTTCAATTTCCGAGGGTCCACTGTATAACATTTTTAGTATACAGTGGATCCCCGGTTTACGTAATTAATTCGTTCCAGAATGCTGTTCAAATGCCGTTACCAAACGAATTTGTCCCCATAAGGAATAATGTAAATTAGATTAGTCCTTTTAGACCCCCAAAAATACACTTACAAAAGCACTTACAAAAATACACTTACATAATTGTTCGAGTCCACTGTATTATAAAATGTTTATTTTTTTTTTTTTCAACAAGTTGGCCGTCTCCCACCGAGGCAGGGTGATCCAAAAAGAAAGAAAATCCTCAAAAAGGAAATACTTTCATCATCATTCAACACTTTCACCACACTCATACATAATCACTGTCTTTGCAGAGGCGCTCAGTTACGACAGCTGAGAATAAGTCCCTCCCAGCTGTCACTATCCTAGACCCCTCCTTTAAAGTGCAGGCACTGTACTTCCCATTTCCAGGACTCAAGTCCAACTAAATCAATTAACTGGTTTCCCTGAATCCCTTCACAAAATGTTACCCTGCTCAAACTCCAACAGCTCGTCAGGTCCCAAAAACCATTCATCTCCATTCACTCCTATCTAACACGCTCACACATGCTTGCTGGAAGTCCAAGCCCCTCGCCCACAAAATCTCCTTTACCCCCTCCCTCCAACCTTTTCGAGGACGACCCCTACCCCGCCTTCCTTTCCCTACAGATTTATATGCTCTCCAAGTCTACTTTGATTCATTCTTTCTAAATGACCAAACCACCTCAACAACCCCTCTTCAGCCCTTTGACAAATACTTTTAGTAACTCCACACCTTCTCCTAATTTCCACACTCTGAATTTTCTG
Organism: Cherax destructor; assembly: GCA_009830355.1. Lineage (NCBI taxonomy): Eukaryota > Metazoa > Arthropoda > Malacostraca > Decapoda > Parastacidae > Cherax > Cherax destructor. Next base: position 22,749 of record WNWK01023649.1, on the reverse strand, counting down.
CATAATATTTACACCACACATTGCCCTTAGACAGGACATCTCCATTGCCTCCAGCCACCTCCTCGCTGCAGCATTTGCAACCCATGCTTCACACCCATATAAGTTGTTGGCACCACTATACTTTCGTACATTCCCTTCTTTGCCTCCATGGATAACGTTTTTTTGTCTCCACAGATACCTCAACGTACCACTCACCTTTTTTCCTTCATCAATTCTATGGTTAACCTCATTATTCATAAACCCATCCGCTGACACGTCAACTCCCAAATATCTGAAAACATTTACTTCTTCCATAATCCCTCTCTCCAATGTGATATCCAATTTTTCTTTATTTAAATCGTTTGATACCCTCATCACCTTACTCTTATCTATGTTCACTTTCAACTTTCTACCTTTACACATCCTCCCAAACTCGTCCACTAACCTTTGCAACTTTTCTTTAGAATCTCCCATAAGCACAGTATCATCAGCAAAAAGTAACTGTCAACTCTCATTTTGCATTTAATTCCCCATAATTTAATCCCACCCCTCTCCCTAACACCCTAGCATTTACTTCTTTTACAACCCCATCTATAAATATATTAAACAACCATGGTGACATTACACATCCCTGTGTAAGACCTACTTTTACCGGGAAGTAATCTCCCTCTCTCCTACACATCCTAACCTGAGCCTCACTATCCTCATAAAAACTCTTTACAGCCTTCAGTAACTTACTACGTACCTATTCCATACACTTGCAATATTTGCCACATTGCTCCCCTATCCACTCTATCATATTTTTTTTTTTTTTTATTAACACATCGGCCGATTCCCACCAAGGTAGGGTGGCCCGAAAAAGAAAAACTTTCATCATCATTCACTCCATCATATGCCTTTTCTAAATCCATAAATGCAATGAAAACTTCTCTACCTTTATCTAAATACTCTTCACATATATGCTTCACTGTAAACACTTGATCTACACATCCCCTACCCACTCCAAAGCCTCTTTTCTCATCTGCAATCCTACTCGTTGTCTTACCTCTAATTTTTTCAATAATAACCCTGCCATACACTTTCCCTGGTATACTCAGTAAACTTCTTCCCCTATAATTCTTACAATCTCTTTTATCCCCCTTCCCTTTATATATATATACATGTATATATATATATACATGCTCTCTGCCAATCCCTAGGTACCTTCCCCTCTTTCATACATTTATTAAACTAAAATACCAACCACTCCAACACTATAAATCCCCCTGCTTTTAACATTTCTGTCATGATCCCGTCAGTTCCAGCTGCTTTACCCCCTTTTATTCTACGTAATGCCTCACGCACCTCCCCCACACTCACATCCTGCTCTTCTTCACTCCTAAACGATGTTGTACCTCCCTGGCTAGTGCATGAAATTACCGCCTCCCTTTTTCATCGACATTTAAAAGTTTCTCAAAATATTCCTGCCATCTACCCAATACCTCCAGCTCCCCATCTACTAACTCCCCTACTCTGTTTTTAACTGACAAATCCATTCGTTCCCTAGGCTTTCTTAACTTGTTTATCTCACTCCAAAAAAATTTCTTGTTTTCAGTAAAATTTCATGACAGAGCCTCTCCCACTCTTTCATCTGCTCTCCTTTTGCACTCTCTCACCACTCTCTTTACCTACAGTAGTATATTGTAATAAACAGAATAGAGGAAATCAGCTCTAATATACATTATTTAGGTATGCATACTGGTCAGAGAGCCTGTCGTAAGTCCGAAGTTGTCAGTAAACGAGTACGTCACTAAGTGAGGAGAGGCTGTATACAATTTTTTTTAACACATTGACTATCTCCCACTGTGGCAGGGTGAGGGGGTCATTGGAGACTTGTCTAGGACTTTAAACTGATAGATTATAGAGGTATGGGTGTTTGTGGGAAACAATCAGGCTGTATTAGGGTTGGAAACAGCAGATATTACCAGGATACCCCAGGGATATGTTTAAAAGATAAGATTCAAAATAAAGTTGCTTGTAAAGGCAAAGCAATTGATCAACAAACAAAGAGAGATAGTAGAGGGCAACGTGTGACTAGCTCACTTAAGGTTTACTATACAAATAGTAGGAGTCTAAGAAATAAGATAAATGAGCTAAGATTACTTGCAAGTGCAGGTAATATAGATATTATTGCTATAACAGAGACCTGGTTCAACCTGAAAGATAGAGAAATGTCTTACGAGTGCAACATTCAGGGTTACAAACTATTCCACACTGATAGGGTCAACAGGAAGGGTGGTGGAGTGGCGATGTATGTTAGAGATAATTTAAATTGTTGTGTTAGACAAGGTATAAGATTAGAAACAGCGGACACAAAATCTGTTTGGCTAGAGTTTCTCGAGGGTCGTGAAAAATTAAATTTTGGGTGTGATTTACAGGCCCCCCAAGTCTGGATAGGGAGTGCAGTAAGCTGCTATGGGACGAAATTCATAAGGCGTCTAGATATGAAAATGTTGTGTTAATGGGAGATTTTAACTTTAGACAAATTGGTTGGAACAATGTGACAGGTAATCTTGAGTCTAGTGACTTTCTTGATATGGTTCAGGATTGTTTTTTAAAACAGTTTGTGACAGAACCAACTAGAGGTAGCAACTTGCTTGATTTGGTTCTTGCTAACAAAGAGCTTGGGGAAAGCGCTCACAAATCACTTAGTTATAATATATCATGGAATTACCTCGGTAACTGCAATCAAGTCTCTGTTCCAGACTTTCGTGTAGCCGACTTCATGGGGCTGAGAAATTACCTAGGTGGGCTAAATTGGGATTACCTGACTATGGGTCAGGTAGGTGGTTTTGGTTGCCAATATGAGCGTAGTTCTAGCTGCCCAGACAACTTTTGTTCCAAGTAGGGAAATTAGATCTAACAAAAATGATCCTAAATGGATGAACAATAGATTAAAACATCTCATTGGTCAAAAGAGAGGCATATACAGTGGTCCCTCGGTTTTCGTGCATCTCCAAACTCAAACATTTATGTAAGTGTATTTTCGTAAGTGCTGTTGCAAGTGTATTTTTGGGGGTCTGAAATAGACTAACCTACGTGACATTATTTCTTAAGGAAGTAAATTTGTTCGGTAATGGCACTTGAGCAGCATTCTGGAACGAATTTTCGGAAAAAAACGAGGGACCACTGTATAGGCGTATCAAAAGAGGGGATGGACAGATAAGAAATCAATATTTTCAATTAAAGAGAGAAATAAAAAAAAGGAATAAGAAAAGCAAAAAGGGATTATGAGGCTAAGGTTGCAAGGGATTCGAAGACTAACCCAAAAGGGTTCTTTCAGGTATACAGAAGTAAGATTAGGAACAAGATAGGCCCACTTAAGAGTATCTCAGGACAGATCAAGGACAGTGATAAGGATATGTGTGAAATTTTCAATACTTACTTCCTCTCAGTTTTTACTCAGGAAGATACTAGCGGAATTCCAGAAATAATAAATTATGTAGAACAGGAAGATAATAGACTATGCTCGAATGGGGTAACTAGTGACATGGTCCTCAGACAAATAGAGAAATTAAAACATAACAAATCCCCAGGCCCTGATGAACTGTTTGCAAGAGTTTTAAAGGAATGTAAAGAGGAACTTAGCAAACCTTTGGCAAATCTTTTCAATATATCACTACAAACTGGCATAGTGCCAGACAAGTGGAAAAGGGCAAATGTAATACCTATTTACAAGGCAGGTGACAGGTCCTTAGCTTCGAACTAAAGACCAATAAGCCTTACCTCCATAGTTGGTAAATTTATGGAGTCAATAATTGCCGAGGCAATTCATAGCCATCTTGAAAAGCATAAATTGATTAATGAATCTCAACATGGTTTTACAAAGGGGCGTTCCTGTCTTAAGAATTTATTAACTTTTTTCACTAAGGTGTTTGAGGAGGTAGATCATTGTAATGAATATGATATTGTGTATATGGACTTCAGTAAGGCTTTCGATAAAGTTCCACATCAGAGGCTACTGAGGAAACTTAAGGCACACGGAATAGGAGGAGAAATTTTTTCCTGGGTAGAGGCATGGTTGACAAATAGGCGGCAGAGAGTTTGCATAAATGGAGAGAAATCAGAATGGAGGTACGTCTCAAGCGGTGTTCCACAGGGGTCAGTTTTGGGGCCCCTGTTGTTTACAATTTACATAAACGACATAGATGAGGGAATAAATAGCAACATAAGTAAATTTGCTGATGACACCAAAATAGGCCGTCCAATTCATTCAAATGAGGACATTAGAGCACTCCAGGATGATTTGAATAGACTGATGCAGTTTAATGTAAACAAATGCAAAGTTCTAAATGTTGGGCAGGACAATAACCATGCCACATATAAAATGAATAATGTAGATCTTATTACTTGTGATTGCGAGGATTTAGGAGTTCTGGTTAGTAGTAATCTGAAGCCAAGACAACAGTGCATAAGTGTTCGCAATAAAGCTAACAGATTCCTTGGCTTCATATCAAGAAGTATAAATAATAGAAGTCCTCAGGTTGTTCTTCAACTCTACAGTGCAGAAGCCTGCTCAAGTGCCATTACCGAACGAATTTACGTCCTTAAGAAATAATGTCATGTAGGTTAGTCTATTTCAGACCCCCAAAACTACACTTCCACAAGAACTTACAAAATTATACTTACATAATTGCACGATTTCCGGGTATTCGTTAACCGAGGGTCCACTGTATATATCTTTTGGTTAGGCCTTATTTAGATTATGCTGCACAGTTTTGGTCACCGTATTACAGAATGGATATAAATGCACTGGAAAACGTATAGAGGAGGATGACAAAGTTGATCCCATGTATCAGAAATCTTCCTATGAGGATAGACTGAGGGCCCTGAATCTGCACTCTCTAGAAAGGCGTAGAATTAGGGGGGATACGATTGAGGTGTATAAATGGAAAACAGGGATAAATAAAGGGGATGTAAATAGCGTGCTGAAAATATCCAGCCAAGACAGGACTCGCAGCAATGGTTTCAAGTTGGAAAAGTTCAGATTCAGGAAGGATATAGGAAAGCACTGGTTTGGTAATAGAGTTGTGGATGAGTGGAACAAACTCCCGAGTACCGTCATAGATGCTAAGACGTTGTGTAGTTTTAAAATAGGTTAGATAAATACATGAGTGGGTGTGGGTGGGTGTGAGTTTGGACCTGACTAGCTTGTACTACCAGGTCAGTTGCCGTACTAATTCCTTAAGTGGTAGTGACCTGACTACCTGGAGACGGTAGCTCCAGGTGGTCGGCTAGATAATTATATGAGCGGTTGCGGTTGGGTGCGAGTTGGTCCTGACTAGCTTGTGCTACTAGGTCAGATTCAGTGCTCCTTCCTTAAGTGAATGTAACCTGACCTGGCTGGGTCGGGGCATTGGCTTAAGCCTGTTGGAGACTTGGACCTGTCTCTCATGGGCCAGTAGGCCTGCTGCAGTGTTCCTTCTTTCTTATGTTCTTATCATTCACACATTCACTGTCTTTGCAGAGGCGCTGAGACACGACAATTTAGATGTCACTCCAAACAGCCAATATCCCAAACCCCTTCTTTAAAGTGCAAGCATTGTACTTCCCTCCTCCAGGACTCAAGTCTAGTTAACCGGTTTCTCTGAATCCCTTCACAAGATATTACCCTGTTCACACTCCAACAGCTTGTCAGGTTCCAAAAACCATTTGTCTCCATTCACTTCCATGTATCAGTAATTAATACCATATTTTACCAGCTATGACATGACGTTTTACTAAATAATGTGTCCATAGTATTACCCACCATAATATAAATGCAATCTATCCAAGAAAACATGAAAAATTATATTTCAAGAAAAGTTTTTCAAGGCTATCAGCATGAGTTGGTGTTATTGTTTAGTTGAGGGTTGTGATGGCCCCAGGGCCACTGTACCTCTCACTGCTGCAAAATTAACTACCAGAATGCTTTTGTAACTATTTATTACATATTAATAAATGTATTACAATAAAGGAATATAATAAAATTACCATTTCCTAGCAATTTCAACAATAAAAATATCAGTTTAAGTTAGGGTGGGTGGGTGGTATACTCAGAGGCTGTTACCCCTTAACACCAACACAACAACAAACCCTCACAGACATCCTAATGACTTTACTACAATATATGAGTGTACCAACTAAACTGATGCACAAATATACATGAAGTAGGTACTGTATACACATTACATCCAGGTTCCTCTAATCTTTTAACCTTTATTATGCAAAGGTAGATAAGCAGAGGGTATATAAACACTGGAAGGTCCTCACATGGATAGGTGCAGTTCATGTCTGCCCTCTCAATTTGTGTATAAACAATGTCTCCAGCATGCTTACATTTGAGCACAGTACGTTTATTTAGGCACAGGTACACAAATACAGCCTCTCCTCACTTAGTGATGCACTCATTTACCAATGACTCAGACTTACAATGGTGCAAAGGTGACATTAAAACAATATCAAAGATGGCTGACACAAACCCACTACCATCATAATATACTCCCCACTTAGCGATGAATTCGTTAACTACGTGGTCTTAGGAATGGAACTCCATCATTAAGACAAAGTGACTTATTGATATGAAAACACTGCATGTATTGACTGGTATGCAGTCACAAACACAGATCTGAGAATCATATGAGACTTGTATATACAGACCAATGAAAGGTGGGATGCGGAGGCAGGGAAGGAAGCTAAAACAATGGACTGTTCCACAGGCAGGCTGCCCACAAGCACACTAGAGTGACTAGACAGAGGAAAAATCCTGTGGTTCAGCTCATGGTGCCCCAAATTTTTTCCACAGAAGTGACACTGAGTTAAGTCAAAAATATGCACAATTTTGCAAGAGGGTAATGGGAAAACGTGTTAAAGGAACCCGTGTTTATCGATGGTCTACTGTATATCAAATTATCAGAACTCTTGTAATTAAATTTATAATTTTTCTAAGCTTAGAAAAGGCTTGACATTGCAGCAACAATGTCATGCTGCAAAGGTAATTAAATATAAAAGTAACTCCAGTGATAAATCATAAAATAATACTGTAACAAAAGCAAAGAGTGATTTAAACAATTCTTGCTAACCTGCCAGGTGAAAGCATCTCCACGAGCTTTCTCACTTTCAATTTCTTTACTTGATCTAGGGAAAGAGTTTTTCCACAGAAGCAACATCCGAGGTAGCAGTCCACGCACCACCCCAACACCTGTGTCAAAAGATCAAATACAAAAACGATTATTTCTAAAATACATAAACCTATTATAGGAGTAGAAACTTATCACTGCTTGCTTTCTTCCTCCCTTCCACTTTCTCTCCCTCTCACACCCCCAAATCTGAAGTGCATGATACCATCTTAACATCACATGAAAATGGCAAACTTACCTAGTGTCATAATAGAGCCAATGATCAGCCAGCCTGCTTGAGTTCGGTGGAGAGACAAACGAGAATTTTGACTGGCCGATCGAAGTAGTTCTTCAGCAATATTAAATAGAACTTTGCCTCGCATGTGTGGTATTCCCAGTGGGGTTTTCTGCACACATCCAACTAATGATGACACAACACAGCTGTAAAAGAAGACAACAGTAAATTACTGACAATGCCTAGATACTATTCCCTAAGGTACAATAGCTACAATACATTGCTCTACTCCAATACCATAGAAATGAATGACAACATGTACACACCAATGATTAATTGATATGTAGATGCTCATTCTGAAGATTTTTGTTTTGTTTTAACATGCTGGCCATCTCCCACTGAGTCAAAATGACCCAAAAAAAAAAAAACCACTTTCAACATCAATCACACTAGTATCACTGTCTTGTCAGAGATGCAAAGATATGACAATTTAGATATCCCTCTCAACAGCAAATTTCCCAAACTCCTCCTTTAAGAGTAAACACACTGTACTTCCCACCTCCAGGACTCATGTCCAACTAACCGGTTTCCCTGAATCCTTCACAAAATATTCATCTAAATTTCATAAGGTAAACAATTAATTAAAAGGAACAAGTCAGTCCTGCAGAACAGTATAAAATCTAGAAGGCTACAAAATCTGCAAAAAATTCAAAATACATCAAAACAGCTCTTTCCATAATTTGTACTGCCTAGAGTTGCCTAAAAACAGGTAATAAGTTTTTAAGACACACTGAACATATAAAAATGTTATGATCAGTGCTGTCCAGTGTCAGCTACATAACTGAAAAAACTGAGTCACATATTTGTAAATTCTAGCCAGGAATTTCTGTACCATGTGAAAACACACTAAAGAATGAATCTCTAAATAGATCAACTTTTATTTTTTCAACAAGTCAGCCGTCTCCCACCGAGGCAGGGTGACCCAAAAGAAAATCCCAAATAGAAAATACTTTCATCATCATTCAACACTTTCACCACACTCATACATAATCACTGTCTTTGCAGAGGCGCTCAGATACGACAGCTGAGAATAGTCCCTCCCAGCTGTCACTATCCCTTTAAAGTGCAGGCATTGTACTTCCCATTTCCAGGACTCGAGCCCAACTAAATCAATTAACTGGTTTCCCTGAATCCCTTCACAAAATGTTACCCTGCTCACACTCCAACAGCTTGTCAGGTCCCAAAACCATTTGTCTCCATTCACTCCTATCTAACACGCTCATCATGCTTGCTGGAAGTCCAAGCCCTCGCCCACAAAACCTCCTTTACCCCTCCCTCCAACCTTTTCTAGGACGACCCCTATCCCGCCTTCCTTCCCTACAGATTTATACGCTCTCCAAGTCATTCTACTTTGATCCATTCTCTATAAATGACCAAACCACCTCAACAACCCTCTTCAGCCCTCTGACAAATACTTTTAGTAACTCCACACCTTCTCCTAATTTCCACATTGCCCTTAGACAGGACATCTCCACTGCCTCCAGCCTCCTCCTCGCTGCAGCATTTGCAACCCATGCTTCACACCCATATAAGAGTGTTGGTACCACTATACTTTCGTACATTCCCTTCTTTGCCTCCATGGATAACGTTTTTTGTCTCCACAGATACCTCAACGCACCACTCACCTTTTTTAATCATCAATTCTATGGTTAACCTCAACCTTCATAAACCCATCCGCTAACACGTCAACTCCCAAATATTTGAAAACATTTACTTCTTCCATAATCCCTCTCTCCAATGTGATATCCAATTTTTCTTTATTTAAATCGTTTGATACCCTCATCACCTTACTCTTATCTATGTTCACTTTCAACTTTCTACCTTTACACACCCTCCCAAACACGTCCACTAACCTTTGCAACTTTTCTTTAGAATCTCCCATAAGCACAGAATCATCAGCAAAAAGTAACTGTGTCAACTCCCATTTTGCATTTTTTTTTTTTTTATTAACACATCGGCCGATTCCCACCAAGGCAGGGTGGCCCGAAAAAGAAAAACTTTCGTCATCATTCACTCCATCACTGTCTTGCCAGAGGGGTGCTTTACACTACAGTTATAAAACTGCAACATTAACACCCCTCCTTCAGAGTGCAGACACTGTACTTCCCATCTCCAGGACTCAAGTCCGGCCTGCGGTTTCCCTGAATCCCTTCATAAATGTTACTTTGCTCACACTCCAACAGCACGTCAGTATTAAAACCATTTGTCTCCATTCACTCCTATCAAATACGCACAGCATGCTTGCTGGAAATCCAAGCCCTCGCACACAAACCTCTTTTACCCCTCCTCCAACCTTTCCTAGGCCGACGCTCCCGCCTTCTCTCCACTACAGATTTATACACTCGAGGTCATTCTGTTTCGTTCCATTCTCTCTACATGTCCGAACCACCTCACAACAACCCTCCTCAGCCCTCTGGATAATAGTTTTGGTTATCCCGCACCTCCTCCTAATTCCAAACTCCAAATTTCTGCATTATATTCACACCACACATTGACCTCAGACATGACATTCCACTGCCTCCAGCCTTCTCCTCGTTGCGACATTCATCACCCATGCTTCACACCCATATAAGTGTGTTGGTGAACTATACTTCATCATTCCCTCTTAACTTCCATGGACAAAGTTCTTTGTCTCCACAGACTCGAGTGCACCACTCACCCTTTTCCCCTTATCAATTCTATGATTCACCTCATCCTTCATAGACCCATCTGCTGACATGTCCACTCCCAAATATCTGAATACATTCACCTCCTCCATACTCTCCCCTATAATCTGATATCCAATCTTTCGTCACCTAATCTTTTGTTATCCTCATCACCTTACTCTTTCCTATATTCACTTTTCAATTTTCTTTTTACATACCTTACCAAATTCATCCACCAACCTCTGCAACTTCTCTTCAGAATCTCCCAAAGCACAGTGTCATCAGCAAAAGCAACTGTGACAACTCCCACTTTGTATTTGATTCTTTGTCTTTTAACCCCACACCTCTTGCCAAGACCCTCGCATCACTTCTCTTACAACCCCATCTATAAATATATTGAACAACCACGGTGACATCACACATCCCTGTCTAAGGCCTAATTTACCGAAATAATCTCCTCTCTCCTACACACTCTAACCTGAGCCTCACTATCCTCATAAAAGCTCTTCACTGCTTTCAGTAACCTACCTCCTATTCCATACACCTGCAACATCTGCCACATTGCCCCCTATCCACCCTATCATATGCCTTTTCCAAATACATAAATGCCACAAAAACCTCTTTACCCTTATCCAAATACTGTTCACCTATATGTTTTACTGCAAACACTTGGTCTACACACCCCCTACCTTTCCTAAAGCCACCTTGTTCATCTGCTATTCTGCTCTCCGTCTTACTCTTAATTCTTTCAATAATAACTCTACCATACACTTTACCTGGTATACTCAACAGACTTATTCCCCTATAATTTTTGCACTCTCTTTTGTCCCCTTTGCCTTTATACAAAGGAACAATACATGCTCTCTGCCAGTCCTCTTCCATACATGTATTAAATGATAGCACCAACCACTCCAAAACTATATCTCTGCCTGCTTTTAACATTTCTACCTTTATCCCATCAATCCCAGCTGCCTTACCCCCTTTCATTCTACCCACTGCCTCACGAACTTCCCACACTCAAACTGGCTCTTCCGCACTCCTACAAGATGTTATTCCTCCTTGCCCTATACACGAAATCACAGCTTCCCTGTCTTCATCAACATTTAACAACTCCTCAAAATATTCCCTCCATCTTCCTGATACCTCTAACTCTCCATTTAATAACTCTCCTCTCCTATTTTCAACTGTCAAATACATTTGTTCCCTAAGCTTCCTCAACTTATTAATCTCATTCCAAAACTTTTTCTTATTTTCAACAAAATTTGTTGATAACATCTCACCCATTCTCTCTTTTTACATTGCTTGACCACTCTCTTAACCTCTCTTTTTTTCTTCATGTACTCTTCCCTCCTTGCATCACTTCTACTTTGTAAAAACCTCTCATATGCTAACTTTTCTCCTTACTACTCTCTTTACATCATCATTCCACCATCGCTCTTCTTCCCTCCGCACCCACTTTCCTGTAACCACAAACTTCTGCTGAACACTTTAACACTACATTCTTTAACCTACTCCATACATCTTCGACCCCATTGCCTACACTCTCACTAGCCCATCTATCCTCCAATAGTTGTTTATATCTTACCCTAACTGCCTCCTCTTTTAGTTTATAAACCTTCACCTCTCTCTTACTTACTGCTTCTATTTTCCTTGTATCCCATCTACCTTTTACTCCCACTTTAGCTACAACTAAAAAGTGATCTGATATATCTGTGGCCCCTCTTTAAACATGTACATCCTGAAGTCTACTCAACAGTCTTTTATCTACCAATACATAGTCCAACAAACTACTGTCATTACGCCCTATATCATATCTTGTATACTTATTTATCCTCTTTTTCTTAAAATATGTATTACCTATAGCTAAACCCCTTTCTATACAAAGTTGAATCAAAGGGCTCCCATTTTCATTTACACCTGGCACCCCAAACTTACCTACCACACCCTCTCTACATGTTTCTCCTACTTTAGCATTTAGGTCCCCTACTACAATTACACTCTCACTTGGTTCAAAGGTTCCTATACATTCGCTTAACATCTCCCAAAATCTCTCTCTCTCCTCTACACTCCTCTCTTCTCCAGGTGCATACACGCTTATTATAACCCACTTTTCGCATCCGACCCTTATTTTATTCCACATAATCCTTGAATTTACACATTTATATTCCCTCTTCTCCTTCCATAACTGGTCCTTCAACATTATTGCTACCCCTTCCTTAGCTCTAACTCTCTCAGATACTCCTGACTTAATCCCATTTATTTCTCCCCACTGAAACTCGCCTACCCCCTTCAGCTTTGTTTCGCTTAGGGCCAGGACATCCAACTTCTTTTCATTCATAACATCAGCAATCTTCTCTTTCTTATCATCCGCACTACATCTATGCACATTCAAACATCCCAGTTTTATAATGCTTTTCTTATTCATTTTTTTAGTAAATGTGTACAGGAGAAGGGGTTACTAGCCCATTGCTCCCGGCATTTTAGTCGCCTTATACAACATGCATGGATTACGGAGGAAGAATTCTTTTCCTCTCCCCAACACCCTAGCATTCACTTCTTTTGCAACTCCATCTATAAATATATTAAACAACCATGGTGACATTACACATCCCTGTCTAAGACCTACTTTTACCGGGAAGTAATCTCCCTCTCTCCTACACACCCTAACCTGAGCCTCACTATCCTCATAAAAACTCTTTACAGCCTTCAGTAACTTACTACCTATTCCAAACACTTGCAACATCTGCCACATTACTCCCCTATCCACTATCATATGCCTTGTCTAAATCCATAAATGCAATGAAAACTTCTCTACCTTTATCTAAATACTGTTCACATATATGCTTAACTGTAAACACTTGATCTACACATCCCCTACCCACTCTAAACCCTCCTTGCTCATCTGCAATCCTACTCTCTGTCTTACCTCTAATTCTTTCAATAATAACCCTGCCATACACTTTACCTGGTATACTCAGTAAACTTATTCCACTATAATTCTTACACTCTTTTATCCCCCTTCCCTTTATATAAAGGAACTACATATACATGCTCTCTGCCAATCCCTAGGTACCTTCCCCTCTTTCAAACATTTATTAAACAAAAATACCAACCACTCCAGCACTATAATGCCCCCTGCTTTTAACATTTCTGTCATGATCCCGTCAGTTCCAGCTGCTTTACCCCCTTTCATTCTACGTAATGCCTCACGCACCTCCCCACACTCACATCCTGCTCTTCTTCACTCCTAAACGATGTTGTACCTCCCTGGCCAGTACATGAAATTACCGCCTCCTTTTTCATCGACATTTAAAGTTCCTCAAAATATTCCCGCCATCTACCCAATACCTCCAGCTCCCCATCTACTAACTCCCCTACTCTGTTTTTAACTGACAAATCCATTCGTTCCCTAGGCTTTCTTACGTTGTTTATCTCACTCCAAAATTTTTTCTTGTTTTCAGTAAAATTTCTTGACAGAGCCTCTCCCATTCTTTCATCCGCTCTTCTTTTGCACTCTCTCACCACTCTCTTCACCTTTCTTTTACTCTCCATATACTCTGCTCTTCTATTAACACTTCTGTTTTGTAAAAACTTCTCATAAGCTACCTTTTTCTCTTTTATCAAATCCTTTACTTCTTCATTCCACCACTCACTCGTCTTTCCTCCTGCACCCACCCTCCTATAGCCACAAACTTCTGCCCCACATTCTAATACTGCATTTTTAAAACTATCCCAACTCTCTTCAACCCCCCCACTACTCATACATGCACTAGCCACCTTTCTGCCAATAGTTGCTTATATCTCACCCTAACTCCCTCCTCCCTTAGTTTATACACTTTTACCTCTCTCTTACTTGCTGTTGCCATTTTCTTTTTGTCCCATCTACCTTTTACTCTAACTGTAGCTACAACTAAATAATGATCCGATATATCTGTTGCCCCTCTATAAACATGTACATCCTGAAGCCTACCCATCAACCTCGAATCGAATCGATATGGCCGAGAATCGACGAGATGGAAAAGGAAGAAGGAAAGGGATCCAACCTTTATTTTACTCCACATAATCCTTGAATTTATACATTTATATTCCCTCTTTACCTGCCATAACTGATTATTCAACATTATTGCCACTCCCTCTTTAGCTCTAACTCTATTTGAAACCCCTGACCTAATCCCATTTATTTCTCCCCACTGAAACTCTCCTACCCCCTTCAGCTTTGTCTCACTTAAAGCCAGGACATCCAGCTTCTTTTCATTCATAACATCTACAATCATCTCTTTCTTATCATTCGCACAACATCCACGCACATTCAAACATCCCACTTTGACGGTTTTCTTCTTTTTCTTTTTAGTAAGCTATACAGGAAAAGGGGTTACTAGCCCATTGTTCCCGGCATTTTAGTTGACTTTTACAAGACGCATGGCTTACGGAGGAAAGATTCTTATTCCACTTCCCCATGGATATGAAAGGAAAAGCAATAAGAACAAGAACCATTAAGATAAAATCAAAGAAAACTCAGATGAGTGTGTATACATAAACGTGTACATGTATGTGTAGCGTGACTTAAGTGTAAGTAGAAGTAGCAAGACGTACCTGAAATCTTGCATGTTTATGAGACAGAAAAAAGACACCAGCAATCCTACCATCATGTAAAACAAATACAGGCTTTCGTTTTACACTCTCTTGGCAGGACGGTAGTACCTCCCTGGGTGGTTGCTGACTACCAACCTACTACCTACAATAGATCAACTACACTATCTATATTGTATTTCATATTAAATATGCAGAATCTTTATCTGACAGTTTTACCAATGCACATTTTGCATACTGTATTATCAGAAAAGATTGACTGATACCATAAGGAATATAAAACAGATTTTATCTTGAAATGTCTGAAAGTGAACGATTGAAATGTATATCTAAAACATGATAATCACAAAAAATTTTAAGTCTACAAGTTTTATTTTCAACACTAGCTCTACCTTCATAACATCTCAACCTAATTACGGTTCTCAGAGAATCTTTTTCAATGAACTCACTTTTATAATATCAAAATAAATATGAATGTATAAATTTAAGGATTATGTGGAGTAAAATAAGGGTTGGATGTGAAAAGTGGGGTTATAGTAAGTGTGTATGCACCTGGAGAAAAGAGAGAGAGAGACAGAGACAGAGAGAGAGAGACACCAAGAGAGAGACCAAGAGAGAGAGAGAGAGCCAGAGAGAGCCAGAGAGAGAGAGGGCCAGAGATAGAGAGCCAGAGAGAGAGAGAGCCAGAGAGAGAGCCAGAGAGAGAGAGAGCCAGAGAGAGAGAGAGCCAGAGAGAGAGAGAGCCAGAGAGAGAGAGAAAGCCAGAGAGAGAGCCAGAGAGAGAGAGAAAGCCAGAGAGCCAAAGAGAGAGAGAAAGCCAGAGAGAGAGAGAAAGCCAGAGAGAGAGCCAGAGAGAGAGCCAGAGAGAGAGACAGAGCCAGACAGACAGAGAGAGAGACAGAGACAGACAGACAGAGAGAGACAGAACACAACACACACAACCCGCACATATAAAAAAAGAGAGGAGCTTACGACGACATTTCGGTCCGACTTGGAACATTTACAAAGTCACACAGTGTGACTTTGTAAATGGTCCAAGTCGGACCGAAACGTCATCGTAAGCTCCTCTCTTTTTTATGTGCGGGTTGTGTGTGTATTGTTCCAGTCACGGTATTGTGCCTTTTTTTGTTATTGAGAGAGAGAGAGAGAAACAGAGAGAGAGATAGAGACATGATAGCTGTTAATGAAACATTTTTGGACAGGACTCCAGAAAATTTTGCAAGAATTGCTGGCTACACCTCATGGATGAGAAGAGACAGGCAAGGGCAAGGAGTTTTTGCTGTGTGCTTCTCTAAAAGTATACATGCCCAGCACATTAATGTTGCCATCCCTACTCATCTTGAAATGATGTTCTTCAAGCTATGCATAAACACTAGTACCTCTGTACTAGTATGTGCAATGTACATACCTCAATGGCAACATGCAGACCCCATCAACTTCCTAATGGAAAATGTGGACTCCCTTCTGCTCCAACACAACTGTCAACATATCATAATTGTTGGTGACCTCAACCAACATCTTATACAGAGGGATTTTGATGACCTTCTTGTGGTGTTTGACATGAGAAACTTTGTTGATTTCCCTACTCACTTCTCTGGCTCCTTCCTTGACCCAGTAGTGAGTGATCTGGCAGAAGGTATAGTCACTTGTCAACCCCTCGGCTATGTTGGATCGTCTGACCACAAGGCTGTTTTTACAACACTTAAGATCCCAACAGAACGAGGTGAGGAATCCACATGCACAACCTGGCTATGGGAAAGAGGTAATTGGCTAGCCCTTTGCTCTGAGCTCACCACAACCAAGTGAAAGCCTTCATTGGACACATCCTTAATCTACAACAAGAACACATCCCTCACCAGCAGTATGTGACGAAGCCTACAGATCAGCCTTGGTTTGGATTTCATTGTAGAGAGGCTGGTACTGCTAAGTACAAGGCATGGCAAAGGTATAAGAGACATCCTACCACCTATAACAGGAACTTGCACAGGCAACCCTGTAGGCATACGGGTGAAATTCAAAAGTGGGCCATCGCTAAATGGGAGGTGGACACAAAAAGAAAGCTAGCATCGGGTAGAGTTAGCTCTAAAACCTGGTGGTCCCTGGTCAAGGACAGACAAGGTTATCTGCCTGATGAACTCATTCCACCTCTAAATCAACAGGATGGGACCACCTCTACTAGTAGTCAAGAGAAAGCGGACCTCTTTGCCGAACACTCTGCTACCAAAATGCAATTTCCTGATCCAGCAAGGGACCCTCCTTGGCTAGCTGCAAGAACTGTGTCAAAACTGTCTGTGGTGACAATAAGCCAGGAGTAGGTGCATTTCCTTCTTAAATCTCTTGACCAAGAAAAGGCTGTGGGCCCAGACAAGTTGAGCCCAAGATTGCCGAGAAGATGTGCAGACCAGCTAGTAGCACCTCTAACTCGCATTTTTCAGCACTGCCTAGTACAGTGTAAATGGCCTTCTCTGTGGAAAGAGGCAAATGTAGTCCCTGTTCACAAAAAGAAGAGAAGAGCAGAAATCAGCAACTACAAACCAGTGTCACTCTTGTCAATCACTGGCAAGATCCTTGAGACAATAATCTCAAGACAAATGACAGTTTTTTGACTACCACTCACTACTTTGTGACCATCAATATGGCTTCAGGAAAAGTTACTCTGCTGCTGATCTGTTGTTAAACCTCTCCACTAAATGGCACCAGTCACTGGATGAATCCAAAGACAGCTGTGTGGTAGCATTGAACATTGCTGGTGCTTTTGACCTAGTGTGGCACCAGGGCCTCTTGGCAAAACTGCAAGCACTGGGAATTGCAAGCTCTACACTATGTCTCCTCAGTGATTACCTTCATGGTAGATCTCTAAGGGTAGTTCTCAATGGAACAGAATCAGCAAGACATCCTACTGGGGCAAGTGTTCCACAAGAAGTGTGCTGGGACCCTTGTTATGGAATGTCTACTTCAACGACCTTCATCTCATCCCAGAATCCCATGCATATGCAGATGACTGTACTCTGACATTCACTTATCCAAGAGAAGAAATGCCAGCTGCCCTAAGCTACATCAATCGCCAGCTAAGAGCTATATCAGCTTGGGGAAACCGATGGCAAATAACATTTGCACCTGAGAAAGCACAAATGATGATGGTCACTAGGCACCATGATGGTAATGCTGGTGCAACAGTAAGTATGAATGGGAGAGTGTTGGTACCTGGGGAAGAAGTTGATATCCTTTGGGTGAAATCTGACTCCAATCTGACCATGAAGAACCACGTTGTAAATCTTGCAAACAAGGCAGCCAGGAAGCTTACAGCACTTCGGCGTATCTCACATCTGCTTGACAGTAGGGGTTGCAAAATTCTGTATGAGGCACAAGAATGCTCACACCTTGAGTATGCTCCACTTTCTTGGTTTGCCTGCCCCTCCCCTCTCATCTGCGACTGCTTGACAGAGTAGAGAACAGAGCAAGACGTCTCATCTCTCGCATGGACCCATCCTGGATAGATCTGTCATTTCAGCAGAGCTTTCAACACAGGAGGGATGTGGGTGGCCTTACTGTTATGTACAAGGCCAACATTGTCAAAGTACCACACTTGGCTCCACTTCGAGGACAGCGAGAAGCAACTTCTATACCACAAGACAGGCAGAAAGCAGCAACTTCACTCTGGCTGTACTATTCTCCAGAACATCACTTCATCTGAGATCATTTATCCCCAGGATGACTCGAGTCTGGAACACTCTCGTAGAGCATTATGATGTCAACGAGAAAGTCAGTTGATCAAATGAAAATGCTGGCCCACAGATGGCTCCAACTTCATCCTGTTCCCTACTTGTATGTTTCATAACAATAAAAATGCTTTCAAACGAGCTGATGTAGGTAACAGCTCTTAGCTTGTCAATAAAGTTAGGAACCCTTAACTTGTAAATACCTTGTCAATAAGCAAGCTAGGGATCCTAAAGCTTGAAGCTGAAAACAAAGACATCAAAGCAAAACTAGTGAAATATGAATCCAAGCTAACTAACCTCGAGATCAAGATCCAAAACCTTGAAGAGAAGATTACATCGGGAAATACTGACACAGAAAATACTCTACAAACAGCTATAACCAGTCACACCGATCAAATAACAACTCTGAATATGAAGGTGGAAGAAGCAATCAAGGACTGGAATAACAACATGCACACTCGACTTGATGAATATCTTGATTTTCAAGATGACAAAACCGAACAAGATAACTTGTCTGATGCAGTTATAATAAACAGCAACCACATTCCCAGTGACATAACTCAATCCCAGTGCAAGGAAACTGCTATCAACACATTACAAGACCACCTACGAGTTAATGTGCAAAGTAATGAAATCAAAGAAACACGATTGCTAGGAAAACAAGGTAAACCTAGTATAATGATCAGACTTCACTCATATGATACAAAAAGGACCTAATTAAATCAGCAATTACAGTGAAAATGGAGTATACATCAATGAGTGCCTAACCAGGAAACGTCAAAACCTTCTGTTTAGGTTGAGAAAACTTAAACTGGAGAACAAAATCCATCAGTGCTTTGCTCGTGATGGGAAAATACTAGTTCGAAAAGTATCAACAGGTCAGCAATTTTCTATATCAAATGAACGTGATCTCACCAACTTCCTTAGACAAGCTGGCATTACCATTACTGATTAGCCTATTGTCCTCAACACATAACATACGTGTGGTGTATTAGTGTATGTTACTACTACATTGTGAAATTTTTTGTACTAACTTTATACTAGCTAGTACCAACTACCTCATACACTATGTACTTTATTTTTAGTGCTATTACTTGCTTAAACTTTATAATATAAATCAAATCTTGCTTCTAAGTTAATTTCATATCATATTTACTATCTGTCCATTTAATTTAATCCCCATTTATATATTCTCTTGAAATAGTTCCCAACAAATCAATACCTAGTACTGCCTTTAAAAGATAATTAAGGTGCTAATTCTGGTGCTAAAGTGTTTTACTCTTTTTATTTATTATATTAACACATCGGCCGATTCCCACCAAGGCAGGGTGGCCCGAAAAAGAAAAACTTTCATCATCATTCACTCCATCACTGTCTTGCCAGAAGGGTGCTTTACACTACAGTTATAAAACTGCAACATTTACACCCTCCTTCAGAGTGCCGGCACTGTACTTCCCATCTCCAGAACTCAAGTCCGCCTGCCGGTTCCCTGAATCCCTTCATAAATGTTACTTTGCTCACACTCCAACAGCACGTCAGTATTAAAACCATATGCCTCCATTCACTCCTATCAAATACGCTCACACATGCTTGCTGGAAATCCAAGCCCTCGCACACAAAACTTCCTTTACCCTCCTCCAACCTTTCCTAGGCCGACCCTACCCCGCCTTCCTCCACTACAGATTTATACACTCGAAGTCACTCTGTCTCGTTCCATTCTCTCTACATGTCCAAACCACCTCAACAACCCTCCTCAGCTCTCTGGACAATCGTTTTGGTAATCCCGCACCTCCTCCTAATTTCCAAACTCCGAATTCTCTGCATTATATTCACACCACACATTGACCTCAGACATGACATCTCCACTGCCTCCAGCCTTCTCCTCGTTGCAACATTCATCACCCATGCTTCACACCCATATAAGAGCGTTGGTATAACTATACTCATACATTCCCTCTTTACTTCCATGGACAAGGTTCTTTGTCTCCACAGACTCCGAAGTGCTCCACTCACCCTTTTCCCTCATCAATTCTATGATTCACCTCATCCTTCATAGACCCATCCGCCGACATGTCCACTCCCAAATATCTGAATACATTCACCTCCTCCATACTCTCTCCCTCCAATCTGATATCCAATCTTTCGTCACCTATTCTTTTTGTTATCCTCATCACCTTACTCTTTCCTATATTCACTTTCAATTTTCTTCTTTACACACCCTACCAAATTCATCCACCAACCTCTGCAGCTTCTCTTCAGAATCTCCCAAAGCACAGTGTCATCAGCAAAAAGCAACTGTGACAACTCCCACTTTGTATTTGCTTCTTTATCTTTAGCCCAACACCTCTTGCCAAGACCCTGCATTCACTTCTCTTACAACCCCATCTATAAATATATTGAACAACCACGGTGACATCACACATCCTTGTCTAAGGCCCACCTGAGCCTCACTATCCTCATAAAAACTCTTCACTGCTTTCAGTAACCTTCCTCCTATTCCATACACCTGCAACATCTGCCACATTGCCCCTATCTACCCTATCATATGCCTTTTCCAAATCCATAAATGCTACAAAACATCTTTACCCTTATCCAAATACTGTTCACCTATATGTTTCACTGTAAACACTTGGTCTACACACCCCTACCTTTCCTAAAGCCCCTTGTTCATCTGCTATCCTGCTTTCTGTTTTACTCTTAATTCTTTCAATAATAACTCTACCATACACTTTACCAGGTACACTCAACAGACTTATTCCCCTATAATTTTTGCACTCTCTTTGTCCCTTTGCCTTTATACAAAGGAACAATACACGCTCTCTGCCAATCCCTAGGTACCTTACCCTCTTCCATACATTTATTAAATAATAGCACCAACCACTCCAAAATTATATCCCCACCTGCTTTTAACATTTCTATCTTTATCCCATCAATCCCAGCTGCCTTACCCCTTTCATTCTACCCACTGCCTCACGAACTTCCCTACACCCACAACTGGCTCTTCCACACTCCTACAAGATGTTATTCCTCCTGCCCTACACACGAAATCACAGCTTCCCTGTCTTCATCAACATTTAACAAATCCTCAAAATATTCTCTCCATCTTCCCGATACCTCTAACTCTCCATTTAATAACTCTCCTCTCCTATTTTTAACTGTCAAATCCATTTGTTCTCTAGGCTTCCTCAACTTATTAATCTCATTCCAAAACTTTTTCTTATTTTCAACAAAATTTGCTGATAACATCTCACCCACTCTCTCATCTGCTTCTTTTACATTGCTTCACCACTCTTTTAACTCTCTTTTTCTCTCCATATACTCTTCCCTCCTTGCATCACTTCTACTTTGTAAAAACCTCTCATATGCTAACTTTTTCTCCTTACTACTCTCTTTACATCATCATTCCACCACCGCTCCTCTTCCTCCCGCACCCACTCGCCTGTAACCACAAACTTCTGCTGAACACTCTAACACTACATTTTTAAATCTACCCCATACATTTTCGACCCCATTGCCTACACTCACTAGCCCATCTATCCTCCAATAGTTGTTTATATCTTACCCTAACTGCCTCCTTTTAGTTTATAAACCTTCACTCTCTTTACTTACTGATTCTATTTTCCTTGTATCCCATCTACCTTTACTCCCACTGTAGCTATAACTAAAAAGTGATCTGATATATCTGTAGCCCTCTATAAACATGTACATCCTGAAGTCTACTCAACAGTCTTTTATCTATCAATACATAGTCCAACAAACTACTGTCATTACGCCCTACATCATATCTTGTATACTTATTTATCCTCTTTTTCTTAAAATATGTATTACCTATAACTAAACCCCTTTCTATACAAAGTTCAATCAAAGGGCTCCCATTATCATTTACACCTGGCACCCCAAACTTACCTACTACACCTCTCTGCATGTTTCTCCCACTTTAGCATTTAGGTCCCCTACCACAATTACTCTCTCATTTGGTTCAAAAGTTCCTATACATTCGCTTAACATCTCCCAAAACTCTCTCTCTCCTCTACACTCCTCTCTTCTCCAGGTGCATACACGCTATTATGACCCACTTTTCGCATCCGACCCTTTATTTTAACCCTTTGGGGGTCGACAGGCCTTCTCAGGAAAGTGTTCCTGGGGTCGAAATTTTTGGAAAAAAATTAATTTTTCTTATGAAATGATAGAGAATCTTTTCCTATCATAACGCCACCAAAATTATGAAATTTGATCGAAAATTAACGGAATTATGCTTTCGAGTTAGCGGTAGCCATGACACTTTCGCATCGGCGATTTTGCCCACTTTGAGCTCTATTTTCGACAAATTCCAATGTGTCAGTCTCCTAAAATTATAGCTACTTCGCTAGAACTCCATTTCTTCT
>WNWK01023648.1:0-30802 GCA_009830355.1 Cherax destructor | reverse complement strand
ATAGATGGTCAATATAAATATGGGCTGCAGATGTATTTGGAGAGTCAGTTAAGGTATTATAATGATAGGGGAGACATCAGGTAGAGGTGGCAGGCATCAGGGAACGGTTGCGAGAGGTCCAAAACGAACGTTTCCAAACTTTGTGGTGACAAACAGTCGCTGACAGTCTTACGTAAGTTCCAAAAACGTAGAAGGGATATGACCATTTTGTCTTTGCATGTTGAAGAGGATTTGGAGGGTTATAGGAAGGGGCAAGTCACATGTTCAACAGAGGGAATGAGTTTTTATGTCGAGAAATGGTTCAATCAATATTTATCTTGCAGGGAGGGAAGAGTGTGGGATAGGGACAGTTTTGGAGGGAACAGAGCCTAGGAATCATTGGAAACCCGTGGTTTCCGTTGCACATCCTCCATGAGGTCTGCTTCTTGTCCTGACCAACCTCATAAGAGCTCGTTTCTCATCACCTCCTGGCCATCAGCGCTCAGTTATCAGTGAAACCCAGATTGGGGACGCCCATTCTGACCATCACTAACTCTCGCGCTCTTGTAGAGGACGACAGTTGTCAAGCCGCAGTCTCCCTGTCAGCAGGCGACTGTCTGACTCATGTCATGGCATCAGCGAGCAGAGTTACTGCCTGTACAAAGTGTGACGTCACTTTGTCGGCTAATTCGCTCACTCCTGTTACCGTGTATGTGACCAGAGCTTTCGAAGGAGATCACGTGCTAGTCAACAACGACACGTGGTAGTCGACAACGACATGTGCAGAGTTAAGGGCCTCTCTCTTGAGCCGTCCTTGCACACTGTGCGTCGTGGTAAGTTGCAAGTCCTTTTTGTTAACTTGCACAGTCGAGAATTGCCCCTGCGGAAGGATACTTCAATTGTCGACCTCGTCAGATTCATTCTCCTGGTGAGAGTGGAGGGTGAAATCCCAGCTGACATTCTTGTAAGTTCAGTCCTCCCAGGTGAGTCTGCTACTAATTCTTCCGTTACCCGGCCAGTGCAGGAAGATGATCTAGCTATGACAGACTACCCGGAAGAAGTTCCAACCCTTCTTCAGG
The DNA here is from genome assembly GCA_009830355.1 of Cherax destructor. Lineage (NCBI taxonomy): Eukaryota > Metazoa > Arthropoda > Malacostraca > Decapoda > Parastacidae > Cherax > Cherax destructor. Next base: position 29,744 of record WNWK01023648.1, on the reverse strand, counting down.
TTCTCAATCGAGCACGTACTGCCGTTGCATTAGATGGTGAGTCCATGGGTCTGACCCCGCTTATTTCTCACCATATTCTGCTTGAAAAAGGTACTAAACCCATTTACGTGCCTGCTTATCGTTTGCCGCATGCGCAAAGAGTTTTTGCTGACGAACTCATTGCAAAGATTCTCCGCGTTTAGTTATCGAGGAGTCCATTTCCCCGTGGAATGCCCCTCTAAACCTAGTTCCCAAGAAAGATGGAACATGGCATCCTGTTATCGATTACAGGAAACTGAATGCCTGAACAACCCCAGACCGATTTCCATTGCCAGTTCTGAATGACCTGTTACAGAACATTGGCGATAACAAGGTCTTTTCGACTCTTTATCTTCTTCAAAGGTTTTGGCAGATCCCTCTTGATGACCAAAGCAAAGAACTAACCACGTTCTCTATGCCTACTGGTCATTATCAGTTCAAGAGGATGCCTTTCGGATTGCGCAGAAGCCCGATCATGTTCAGTCGTTTAATGACAACGATTTTCCATACTCTCCTAGGTGGCACGCATATGGTCTACCTAGACGATCTCATTGTGATGTCCCAAGATGTTCCTACTCATCTCGTAAAACTTGTGTGGGTACTGGAAAAACTAGTTAAAGCTAATCTTAAGGTGAAGCTTTCAAAATGCCAGTTGCTTAAGCAGGAAATAAAGTTTCTGGGCAACGTAGTGACTCAGAATGGCATCAAGGCAGAAGTGTCTAAAATCTCGGCTGTACGGAAGTTCCCTAGACCTACGACGGCGGATGCTGTCAGCTCCTTCGTAGGCCTAGCCGGATTCTACCGCACTTTCATAGCCGGATCCTCCACCATAGCTGCACCCTTGACTCAGCTCCTTAAGAAAGATGTCCCCTTTGAGTGGACGTGAGACCAGGAAAGAGCTTTCGTCAGACTTAAAAGTAGATTAACATCAGCCCCAGTCCTTAGATTCCCTGATTTCACCAAAGCGTTCACCTTGACATATGCCAGCAATGTTGGCATCGGTGCAGTCTTGTCGAAGGAATCTTATGGTAAGCAACAGCCAATAGCTTATGCTAGCTGTGTTCTTACCAAAGCTGAAGTCAATTACTCTGTGACAGAGCTAGAAGCCTTAGCCATCGTCTGGGCTTTGAACCACTTCAGAGACATTATTTACCAGTATCCTAACAAGATTTACACGGATCATCTGCCGTTATTATCCCTGTTTACAAACAAGAATCTCTCTGGAAAACATGCTCGGTGGTCTCTCACCTTTAACGACTACAACCCTGAAGTTTGCTACATTCCGGGTAAGCAAAATGTCGTAGCTGATGCCTTGTCGAGGCATATAGCTTTTGTCAGTGCAGAGAACACGTTCTCCATTGAGGACCTAGAGAGAGCCCAATGGCAGGACCCGGTGTGGTCACCAGTCCTTCGATTCCTGACCAAGGAGGATGTTGGCCCGCGGGTCAAGTCGCCCGTTCCACTGACAGACTTAGTGGTCAATCAAGAAGTACTGTGTTGTGTAGCTCGACTAGTGGACCCCGGCAGAACCGTACACCAACTGGTGATACTGGAGTCCCTGGTACCTGCTACTCTCAAGTTGATCCACGATGTCCTAGGTGCAGCGCAACCCGGGAAGGACCGCAGCATCAAACAGGCAAGAATGAAATATTTCCGGCCTAAGATGGCAGTGGAAATTGCCAAGTATGTACACCAGTTTGCTTACAACACAAGGGTACTGTCACAGGTCCCAATCCCATTCTGAAGTATCCCATTACAAAGGAGCCCTGGGAGAGAACTTCTTTCAACCTGTTGACGAACTTCTCGACCTCGGAGAAGGGTAATGAACACCTGCTTGTAATGGTAGATAACTTGATGCGGTACTGCGAGTTAGTACCCATCCCTGATAATACAGCCCAGACAGTCGCAAATGCTTTCCGTGAGCATATCGTTCTCCGTCATACCTGCCCACGTGTTCTCCTATCAGACAATGGGATGGAGTTCATAAATGCCACGATGAAGGATCTTTGTTCCAGGTTTAACGTTCACCAAGCACCAGTAGCTCCACGTCACCCTGCGAGTAATGGTCTTGCTGAATGTACAAACCGCAAAGTCATGGAGGTGCTCAGAGTAACCGTTAATCCGAGTTGTACTACATGGGATGAGGCTATTCCAGATGTTCAGTGTACATTGAACTCTTCCCTCAACAGCTCGATTGGCAAGACACCCCATTTTGCATTGTACAGCTATGATAAGCGTTTACCGTAAGAAATCTTGCTTGCTCTGCCTAGTCCAACTTATGACACCGATAACACGTTAACCGGTATAGTTGAGATGCGGACCACACAGCTTGTCTTCCAGCGAGTACGTGAGAACCTAATAAAAGCCACAGGTAGGTTCATGTCTGATCGCAATGCCCACGCTAAGGAAAGTAAGGTGGAACCAGGTTGCAAAGTTATGTTGCTCAACCCGACGCAGACCCCTGGTTTGCATAAACTTGTCCCCAAGTTTGTTGGTCATTACCGTGTCCTACGACAGCTCCGCGGCAATAAGTTCGAGGTGAGGGAGATCGCTACCGGAACTATCAGAGAACCTCACCTTGACCACATGAAGTATATTGATCATGTGCAAGCCGAAGCAGAGCTGGAATCACATGCGTTGCAAAGCCACAATCAGACTCAAACCTGTCTAATTCTTCATCTGCTACGACAGATGACAGTCCTGTAAGGCCTGAGACCCAGGACAGCAGTACATTTCTGTGACATTGACATACCTACTGACTTGTTCGACTCCTACGCTAGCTACACTAATTGTTTGATTGCAGAAATGGGGATTAATGTGCATACATTGTATAGTTAGTAAATAACGGAGTCAGGGTGGACAACACCATGTAAATATGTAAAATTTATTCTAGAAGGGTACCCGTAGTATAATGAATTCCATGGAAATAATGCTATTTTAAGTATGTGCACCCAGTGTGTCTCGTAAAACCTGTATAAGGGTAAGGGCAGAGCCGCCCTTTTGAGTCAAATGTCACACCTTAGGAAATGCTACTGTCAGTCATTGTTTGCAGATGTGAGGATGGTACAGCATTCAATGATGTGCAGTCAAGTTTGATGCCCTAGCCCTGCGGACAACCTGTATATAGAAGAGACTAGTTCCAGTGCCGACATCGCCTTGCTCTGTCCTCTGTCCGGGTGTAAGGGCTAGCCAATTTTCTCTCCCCAGACTCCTCGAAACGGGAGATTTTTTGAGGCCTGCTCCTGCAATAACCTTACTGTTTATGTCAGGTGACCGGAAGCCAGTTTCCCCTAGGTAACTATAGCATGTTGGCTCGTTTACACCTTCGTGCCCGCCAGTATTGTCGTGTCGAGACGACACGCGGTAGGTGGCGGAGTGGATTTAAGCAGCTTATCCTTAGTCCCTTTCAAATTATGCGGCACTACGGTGCTGCCATCTGTAGGCCTACCCATGTCAGTGGGACGCCACTCTGTGAATCTTACAGGATTCAAGAAACACGGTTAGAACTAAAAGCCATAAATGAAATTGAAAGAAACCCAAAGTTTTTCTTTTCTTATGCAAAAAAGTCGAGAACAACATCCAGTATTGGGCCCCTACTAAAACGAGATGGGCCCTACACAGATGAGCGAGTTACTAAAGTCCAAGTATGACGCAGTTTTTAGCAAGCCGCTAACCAGACCTAAACGAATTTTTTTATGAGAGTGCCACAGAACCTGGTAGACGCAAGCCTATCTGACATTACTCTGACGCCACATGACTTCGAACAGGCGATAAATGACATGCCCATGCACTCCACTCCAAGCCCTGACTCGTGGAACTCATGTTCATCAAGAACTGCAAGAAGCTCCTATCACGTGCTTTTAACATCCTATGGAGAGGGAGCATGGACACTGGGTCGTCCCGCAGTTACTAAAAACAACAGACATAGCCCCACTCCACAAAGGCGGCAGTAAAGCAATAGCAAAGAACTACAGACCAATAGCGCTAACGTCCCATATAATAAAAATCTTTGAAAGGGTTCTAAGAAGCAAGATCACCACTCATCTAGACAACCATCAATTACACAACCCAGGGCAGCATGGGTTTAGAGCAGGTCGCTCCTGTCTGTCCCAACTACTGGACCACTACGACAAGGTCCTGGATGCTCTAGAAGACAAACAGAATGCAGATGTTATATACACAGACTTTGCAAAAGCCTTTGATAAATGTGACTATGGTGTGATAGCACACAAAATGCGTGATAAACGAAAAGTTGGTAGATGGATTTATAATTTCTTAAGTAGAACACAAAGAGTAGTAGTCAACAGAGTAAAGTCTGAGGCGGCTACAGTGAAAAGTTCTGTTCCACCAGGCACAGTACTCGCTCCCATCCTGTTCCTAATCCTTATATCGGACAGACAGGGATATCAGCCTCAGTGCCGTGTCTTCCTTTGCAGATGACATCCGAATTTGCATGACAGTGTCCACCATTGAAGAAACTGCAAAACTCCAAGCAGACATCAACTAAATCTTTAAACAGGCTGCAGAAAACAATATGAAGTTCAATGATGAGAAATTTCAATTACTCAGATATGGAAAACGTGAGGAAATTAAAAGCTCATCGGAGTATAAAACAAATTCCAACCACACAATAGAGCAAAAAACTAATGTCAAAGTCCAGGGAGTGATCATGACAGAGGATCTCACCTTCAAGGACCATAACACTGTAGTAATCTCATCTGCCAGAAAAATGACAGGATGGATAATGAGAACCTTCAAAACTAGGGATGCCAAGCCCATGTTGACACTATTTAGGTCGCTTGTACTATCTAGGCTGGAATATTGCTGCACACTAACTGCACCTTTCAAGGCAGGTGAAATTGCTGACCTAGAAAATGTACAGAGAACCTTCAAGGCACGCATAACTGCAATAAACCACTTCAATTACTGGGAACGCTTGAAGTTCCTAAACCTTTAGTCCTTGGAACACAGGCGGGAGAGATACTTTATTATATACACTTGGAAAATCCTAGAGGGATTAGTACCAAACTTGCACGCGAATGTCACTCCCTACGAAAGCAAAAGACTCGGCAGACGATGTAACATCCCTCCAATGAAAAGCAGGGGTGCCACTAGCACGTTGAGAGAGAACACATTAAGTGTCAGGGGCCCAAGACTGTTCAACTGCCTCCCAGCATACATAAGGGGGATTACCAATAGACCCCTGGCTGTCTTCAAGCAGGCACTGGCCAGGCACCTAAAGTCGGTACCTGACCAGCCAGGCTGTGGTTTGTATGTTGGACTGCGTGCGGCCAGCAGTAACAGCCTGGTTGTTCAGGCTCTGATCCAACATGAGGCCTGGTCACAGACCGGGCCGCAGGGGCGTTGACCCCTGAAACTCTCTCCAGGTAAAATCCAGGTAGAGACGTGGCTTTTTTATGACACAGTTGAGGATATAGCAAGATAAAGTTTTCGAATATGACTCCTGGATATGGAGAATTTTTAATTCACATAATGTAATGACATGTTGCAAGAATTTTTGGAAATGTAACAGTCTCAAGTGTGTAATGCCTATGTCGGGTTAGGAATGTAATGTCATTATTTATAAATTTTGTCTAGGTATAAAATTGGTAGAATTACCAACAATATGTTAAGTAAAAAGACACAAATGCAACTAATGTGACATTTTATTGTGGCAACGTTTCGCTCTCCAGGAGCTTTGTCAAGCCGTTACAAACAATACATGGACACAAAGTGTATATATAGGCTCAGTGAGGTGAAATACTAGTGGTGGTAGAAGTTGTAGTGATATAAGTTGTAGTAGTAATACAATAAGGTAGAACAATCAACTTGCACATGAGTAAAAGGTGAAAAAAGCCATTACTTGGGTAGTATAAAAATAGGTTAGACAAATATTTCTGTTGGAAGTTGGAATAGAGAAGGCATGTAGCAGTGCTCCACATCTGCGATGTGCTTGTGTAGTATTAGAAAGAGACACTAGGTGATGGTAGGGTATACTGTTTTCAGGAGGGTTCTTGCTAAGACTTCAGAGATGGTGAAGCTGCCCTTTTGTTTAATTGTTAGAAACAGCTGTTTCTAACACATTTGTCCACATTGGACAAATGTGACACCACCTACGACTTCTGCACCTCTCCTGCCTATGGTATATAAGCTGCTTCCTAGCACATATGCTGTATTCGACATAGAGAAACCTGACGATACACGAGGCTGCTTCTCACTCTTGCCCAGGCAAGTCATAGCAGCTCTGACTCTCCCAGTCTCCCTACGATCCCAGTTGGGGAGGGGAACCTATACCTGATGGTTCACCGAGTGAAGATCAAGGCTTGCCCTTGCAACTGCCCTTAAAAGCAGTTTCCGGTTGAAATTCACGGGTATTGCAACTCTTCACGAAGCCTTCCTTGTCACATTCATCAATGATGAGGAAGCAGAAACTCCTTTCACCACCTGCTATCAAAACCCTTGATGATCAAAGCTTTGCTCTCTCAACATCACCATTTATGCGAGCAAAACTGTGTGTTTATGAAGCGACTTGATAAACTCATCACCTCCATGTCTACTGATGAAATCAAGCAATCGATTGAAGATCTGAATGATTGGGCTGAATTAGGTGTAATAAAGATCCCCAATGCTTCATCAATGCTAAAAATCACGTTTATAGACGTGAACTTGGCTAACAGAGCTCTCTCAGATGGTCTGGCTGTCTCCTACTGCTACATCAACCCTAATCAGATTGAACCTGAACGATTCAAACAAATTTCACCCTGCTGGACTTGTTTCTAGTCACTCTACGAACGAATGTCATGTGAAGAACAAGAAGATATGTTCCACCTGTGGGTCTGAAGGTCACGACTTTCGCTCCTGCGCCTCTACTGCTGCTCCTACCTGCATCAATTGTAAGAGTGATCACCATACTCTGGCAGCCAAATGTCCTATTCGTAAGGAGATCCTTTCCAAGAAATTAAAGGAAGACCTTAAAAAAACAACAGGCAACTCTCCAACTTATGCTGCAATAGCCAAGCTTCAGTCTACAACCACCAAGATCCTGCAAGCCACTCAGCAGCATCCACCACCTCCACCACCACCTCTCCTCTACCTGATGATATCTCTATGATAATTTACTATTGCATGATGTTTGCTCACATGCAAAATGCAGCTCAACCAGGATCCTTCAACACATCTATAAACGAACTTCTTGCCCTCAACAATGTGTCATCATTCAACTTCCCAGTTAGTCCTCCTTCAGCTGATATTTTTAAGATCATTCCAAAAGTCGTCAGCTTCGCTGCACCAGATGACTTGCAAGAATTGCTGCTTGAAGACGACACTTGCTCTACTACAGTCTCCACCAATGAGAGTTCACCACCACCTCGCAACGCCACCACTACCACGAACCATTCAGCTGCTTCCCTGCCTGTCGAGACACAACCACCTCCCACCAATGAGAAGCCTCCAACTGCTACTGCCAAGAACCAATCGCCGACCACGCCTTCTCCCACCTCTGCTGCTACACCACTCTCCCCTAACTCTCCCATCGTGAAGGATGGGGTCAAGTTCTACACCACTCGCCAGTTTAACGGCACAATGTTAGCCCCTGAACTTCAATGACTCCAAGACAAGACTGCCAAGTTCGTCTGCACTACCACAAAACGTGTCAACATTGAATCAATCCTCTACAGCCTCATTCAACCACTTCGGCACCCCGGCCATCCATATCGAATGCATCATCTTTCAAGAACGCAGTTCAACTCACTCTAAAATGGAACAATGCTTGAATAATCTCCTCGTCAACACATCACTGTACAGTGTTCCTGTGGCTGCCTTCTCGACCTTTCCTGGTTGCTCTGCCGCCCTCCTCGCTCCTGGGAGCCATGTACCACTGTCCACCACCCCTCTGCATCATCGCCTGCAGTACATCAGTACCACTTGCTCCACAGTGGTTGGGCCACTGATCTTTCCTACCCTCCTCTCCTCCACCATCCCATCCTTTTCCAGTATTTCCATCCTTCCCCTTCCTTCTTCCTTCCCATCTCACCGATGTTCGGTCATTCCAAGTCCAAGTCTTATACTTTTATTTTTATCAACCTACTGCCAGATATCCAAGCTTTCATATTCAGCTACAACTCTCCCTCTCATAGTCTAATTTTTTTTAATATTAACAAATCTGTGTTAATTATTTCAAATACTTTATTATATATTTGTAATTTACCACATCATTGCCCTATCTTAATCAATAATACTTTTTAATAACCTGTGGCAAATATTCCATTTTACTTTTTTTAATATCTATTGTATACTATCTTACTATCAAATCACTTACACCCAATTCTTTGCCCTTCTTTTAATTTTTTTATTATACTTTTATATAAACCTGTAATATACCTTTATATATATTGCAACTATTCCTTAGTGCAATTACAAGTGACAGTCTGGTGCTACTTTATTTTTATAATCTTAGTTAATATTTTGTTTTACTTAATTCCATTCTAGCTTAATACATAACCAATACCAAACTTAATGGTGCTACCTGATTTTGTAATTTCATTCTAGCTTAATGCATAGTTAATACCAATTCCATTATGTTTATTTGTTCCAACACTATTTGACCAATATGCATTAGCTATATACTTGTCCAAACATACCCTTACTACAGATATCAGTACTAGAATTCACCACACTATTCATGATATAACAAAATCACTATTTAACCTAAATGATGAATGATCACGTCGACCCTGATCTAAACCTATATAATCTAACACCCAATCAAAATTTACTGGAAAGTAACTGCCTCTACTACACAGCATCACAAGCCAACACTGTCCTAAATACTGCTAAAAGTGTAACAGTTCTTAACTACAATGTCCGATCCTTAAGCAAACACTATGATGACCTCCTGGCACTCCTTGATTCCCTAAAGATAACCTTCACATGTATTGTTCTTACTGAAACCTGGCTTAAGCAGGATACAATAGATATCTACTCGCTACCAGGATACACAGCAATACACAACTGCAGACCACATCAAGTTGGGGGTGGTATTGCAATCTATTACTCTAATGAAATATCCTGTTGTGACACCACTTGATATAGTGATGAATATGGAGAATATATTTTTGCTAATATTACTGCACAAAATCTTAAGACTCCCATAACAATTAGGGCCATTTACCAGATGCCTCATACAAACATCCCAAATATTAGTGATCAACTAAAAATGCTAATAACAAAACCAAATGAACAAACACCACCTTATCTTAGCTGGAGACTTCAACATCATTCTTAGCCTACCAGATGATCAGCCAGTAACTGATTTCATCAACAATATGAACAGCACACTTCTCATACCAACAATAACTAAACCAACCAGGCTTACTGAGGCGAGTGCAACCATAATTGACCATATATGGACCAATATCCTAGCCCCCCTTAAATCAGGGATAATAACAGATATCACTACAGACCACTACCCCATCTTCCTCTTAACAAACATTAGTAAACCACCTCTAGAATACACCAAAGTTTCATTTACACTCCATGACCAGGCATCAATAAATAACTTCACAGCAGAGCTAGAGACGGTTGACTGGGCTATAGAATTCTCCAACGCCAAGGGTATCGAAGATTGGACAGACAATTTTCTTAATAAATTACACAGACTAAACAACAAACATTGTCCTATAAAAATGAAACAGATTACGAATAAACATCAATATGAAAAGCAATATAGACGGGGCTTCATACATAGAGTTTATTAAATACTATTCATCAGTTCTCACCAAACTAATAAAAAGAGCCAAACAATTTTACTACTCCAGCAGATTCACTGAAACAATTGGAGGTAGAAAAAAGACCTGGAAAACACTCACAGATTCTGGCCACCCACACCTGAAAAAAACTAGGGATATTGTCCTAACTAAACCAAACGAAACACCACTACAGCCTATTGATACATTAAACAAGATAAATGACTTCTTCTCAACCATAGGATCAAATCTTGCCAGTAAAATCCCAGGTACCAACGCCCGAGCAAGTGATTAACTAGATGGGAATTTCCCATCCTCCTTCTATCTTGCACCTACTGAACCCACTGAATTCACCATGATAATCAAGTCACTTAAAAATAAATCAGGGAATCTGTATCAAGTCCCACCATTAATATACAAACGAGCCGCTCATGTCCTTTCACATGCTATTTCATTACTTTTTAACAAATTACTAGAAACTAGCACTTTCCCGACACTACTCAAAACAGCAAGGATTACACCAATACACAAAGGTGGTGACCCCACAGACGTAAACAACTATAGGCCAATATCAAGCTTACCGTTGCTATCCAAAATCTTCAAGAAACTTGTTCACAAGAGATTATACTCGTTTACAACGACACAAAGCATACTCAACCCCTGCCAATTTGGCTTCAGGAAAAATAAAAGCACTAACGATGCAATCGTAAAAGTTATAGACCTGTTTTACACAGCACTGGAAAATAAGGAATATCCATTAGGACTTTTTATTGACCTAAGGAAAGCTTTCGACACAGTAAATCACGCCATCCTACTCCACAAACTTGACCACTATGGAATAAGAGGTCATGCACTTGCATACTTCAAATCCTACCTCACTAATAGGTATCAGTATGTCACCATTAATTAAAGACACATCCTCCTTGACACGACCACTTGATACAGGAGTACCGAAGGGAAGTGTCCTTGGTCCCCTGCTCTTCCTCTTATCAATGATCTTTCCAGTGTATCACAATAAATTAAACCAATACTCTTTCCTGACGACACGACTTACGTCATCTCCCACCCAAATCTTGCCACGCTCAACATCATTGTTAACGACGAATTACTAAAAATATCTACATGGATGACAGCCAATAAACTTACACTCAACACTGATAAGACCTTCTATATTATGTTTGGCAACAGAACAGGTGATGCACAATTAAACATTAAGATCAACACTCCTCCTATTGCTTAAGATAATGAGGGCAAATTCCTGGGCCTTCACCTCGACATAACAAAGAAAGTGTCCAAAACTCTGGGGACCTTTTTTTTGATACGTTACTATGTACCACAATCAGCCACTATACTATTCACTCATCTATCCCTACCTCACATATGCCATTTGTGCTTGGGGATCAACAGCAATTACCCACCTAAAGCCAGTAATAACCCAACAAAAAGCCGCAGTATGAATTATCACTCAATCCAAAGCTAGGCACCCCCACTCTTCAAAGACCTAAACTTACTCACTGTTCAGAACATCCACACTTACTACTCTGCAATCTACATTTATAGAACCATAAATTCCAACTTTAACCCTGAGCTAAAACACTTTCTTAATAGTTGTGACAGGACCCATAGACATAATACCAGACACAAACATCTCTGACATTGCCGCAGTCAACAATGTCTCTCAGTCCAATCCCAGGTCGATCATTAGCCACCCAGCGTTTGTAGGGTGTGGGTGTGCTGTTCCACGTATTGCCACCTAGCGGCGAGCACTGGAAACTTCATTTTCTGTCAACATGGCGACGGCGAGCAGACGCAGGATTAATACCGTCTGTATAGATATGATGATTGGGGTGTTGCAACAGGCTACATTGACGACAGTGCTGCCTAATATATTACGAGACGTCTACGGATTGGAGACAGAAGATTTGTACGGAGTGGCTCTAAATGGCGTTAACAGAGTCTTCATCAAGTTCATGACAGCTGAAGCTTACGAGAGGACCATAGACCGCCACCAAGACTGGGTATATACAGTGCATTCTGGTTTACAAGTACGACTGAAAGACGTGTCGCATACCTACACGTGGATCAGGGTCAAGAATGTTCCATTCGAATCAGACCCCATGGACATCAGCGATGTATTTGGAGCTTAAGGCATCGTGCATGCGGCAATGGCTGGGAAGTGGAGCGAGGGACCGTTGGTGGGTCTGTTTGAAGGGACGTACTCGCTTAAGATGACTTTACGACGGCCCATCCCTTATGTTGTCCTGCAGGATTTTAGGACCCAGCTCTACGTAACGTACGTGGGACAGAGGAGGACATGCAGGTTGTGTGGAGCGTATGAGCATGTGGTGGCGGACTGCATGCAGAGGAGGGGACAGAGTAGATGATGGACGACGAGACCGGGGCGACGGGACGCAGGAGGAGGTGCAGGACCCGGTGGCTGACAAGGAGGTTGGACCTAAACTATGGAGTGAGATTGTCGAAGGGTCGACAGTAGTGTGTCAGACGCTGCCACAGTCGGCGGGGCAGGTGGCTGCTGCTGGCGCCGAGGCGCTGACTGACAGCATAGAGGAAGCCCCTTTGCCTGAGTTGTTGGATGACCCATTGCCGGTGCTCAGTGGGGAGGCATGTGAGGGTATGATTGAGGCTGAGTGTGTGGTGGATGAGTTGGTGAACAGCTGTGCATAGCAGCAAGCCACTGTTCAGGAGCAAGTATCAGTGGAGGTGCACAGGCAGGAGAGTGTAGAGATGGATGGTAGTATGGAAGCGGTGCCAGGGTCAAGGAAAAGACCGGGCACGGGGACTGATAGTGAAGATATGTTAACACCAGCACAGAGGACAGGTACAAAGTTAATGGTGGAGGTGGCGAGAAAGGACCTGGGGTTGTTGCATGGTAGTGGACAGATCAAGGGTGGGAAGCAGCCTCCACCGCGGCCGAAGGGCAAACCATTACAGGAGTTTTCAAGTGTCTAACATTAAATGTGAATGGGTTACGGGAAGAGATTAAACGGGCGTGGGTAGAAGGAACTTTAAGGAGGTATGGTGTGCATGTGGCCTTTTTACAAGAACACAATTTTAGATGTGGGAGTGAGTTGATGTTGAAAGGGTACAATGTGTATTCTGGTTCATCTGGAAAATTAAAGGGAGGAGTGGTGGAAGCGGTCGCTGAATCTAGCCCTTTACATTATTTGCATGGGAAGAGTGTGGGGGGTCGAATAGTTCGAGTAGAGGGGAGTGGGGTGAGGGTGTTTCCTGGGTGTGTTCATGCCTGTTGATCATTCCAGGAAGGTGAAGGTGGACTTTGTAAGGGATGTAATGATTTATGCTTTTCGGGGTTTGCCAGGGGTGTCGATTGTGGGAGGGGATTTTAATTGCGTGATTAGGGATCGATGTTGAGCCTAGGGGGGAGCGGGTGTGTGTTGGGACAGTTGAGAGATTTATTGCGGAGTGCAGGATAGGGGGATGTAGTTGGGGATGGGGGACTGGGGGAGTGTACTTTTGTAAGGAGAGGTTACAGGGCCAGGTTAGATAGAATTTATGTGTCGGGGTCCGAGGTGGTGGGTAGGATTAGTTTTGTGGATGTGGGTTTTTCTAACCATAGGGGGGTGTTGGCAGAGGTAGATTGGTCAGGGGCTGCCAGGTGGTACAGGGGGTACTAGAAATTGAACGTGAGGCTGTTATCAGGAGTGGGTAAAAGAGTGGAGTTTGCGAGTTGGTGGGATGGGTTATGGGAACGGGGTCGATCGGAGGAAGATGTGGTGTGCTGGTGGGAAAGCCGCAGATTCGTAAGTTTTATCAAGGTTTGGGTAAGGAGGAGGCGAGATGGAGATGCAGAGGGTCATAGCTGTGAATACGTTAGTCTACAGTAGGATTTGGTATGTAGCTGGTGTGTACCCTCTGTTGAGAGCGGATGTAAATGAGATTGAACGTAGGGTCTTCAAGTGTATTTGGGCGAATGGGAGGCAATGGTTGCGGAAGGATGTGGTTAGGAATGGGGTTGGGTTATTATATGGGTTGTTGGGGGCTTTTTTCTGTGACGGGAGGCAGTGTGGATGTGTTAGGTATGGTAGGGTCACGTATGTGTGTGTGTGTATTGGGGGGTTTGACAGGGTGGGTGATGACAGTAGACTTCTTACAAGTTGGACGGGGCGACAGTAGGGGGGGTGTGTGGCTGTGTGTTCCGGGGGGATGGGTCTTCGGGATGGGCTTAGGTTGGTTTTTGGTTTTTCGGGTGGGGGGGATCATGGGAAGGCATAAGGGTTGGTCACCTCTGTGTTGGTTATTTGAATGGTGTGTGTGTTCCTTCTGAATATTTTTGCTTGCGTCTCCTGTGTTCCTTCATAACCGATGTTTAATGATCATAGTGTGTGTGTACTCACCTAATTGTACTCACCTAATTGTGGTTGCAGGGGTCGAGACTCAGCTCCTGGCCCCGCCTCTTCGCTGTCTGCTACTGGGTCTCTGCTCTCCCTGCTCCATGAGCTTTATCATACCTTGTCTTAAAACTATGTATGGTTCCTGCCTCCACTATATCTTTCTCTAGACTATTCCACTTCCTGACTACTCTGTGGCTGAAGAAATGCTTCCTGACATCCCTTTGACTCATCTGAGTCCTCAGCTTCCAGTTGTGTCCCCTTATTTCTGTGTTCCCCTCTGAAACATCCTGTCACTGTCTACGTTGTCAGTTCCCCGCAGTATTTTGTATGTCGTTATCATGTCTCCTCTGACCCTTCTTTCCTCCAGTGTTGTTAGTCCTATTTCCTCAATCTTTCTTCATAAGACAGACCGTTGAGTTGTGGAACTAACCTTGTCGCAAACCTTGCACTTTCTCTAGTTTCTTTACGTGCTTGACCAGGTGTGGGTTCCAGACTGGTGCTGCATATTCTAGTATGGGCCTGACGTACACGGTATACAGTGTCTTGAACGATTCCTTGTTAAGGTAACGGAACGCTAATCTTAGGTTTGCCAGTCGCCCATATGCTGCCGCAGTTATCTGGTTGATGTGTGCCTCCGGAGACGTGCTTGGCGTTATACTCACTCCAAGGTCTTTCTCCTTTGCCGAAGTTTGTAGCCTTTGTCCGCCTAGCTTGTACTCTGTCAGCGGTCTTCTTTGCCCTTCTCCGATCCTCATGACTTTGCATTTGGAGGGATTGAATTCGAGAAGCCAATTGCTGGACCAGATGTCGAGCTTGTCCAGGTCTGTTTGCAGCCATGCCTGGTCCTCTTCTGATGTGATTCTCCTCATTATTTTCACATCATCCGCGAATAGAGACACTTCTGAGTCTATCCCGTCCGTCATGTCATTTACATATACCAGGAATAACACTGGTCCTAGGACTGACCCCTGCGGTACACTGCTCGTCACAGGCACCCACTGTGATACCTCACCACGCACCATGACCCGTTGTTGCCTCCCTTTGAGGTATTCCTGATCCATTCCAGTGCCCTTCCTGTTATACCTGCTTGTTCTTCCAACTTCTTTACTAATCTCATATGAGGAACTGTGTCGAAGGCTTTCCTGCAGTCCAGGAAAATGCAATCAACCACCCTTCTCTCTCCTGCCTTACCTCTGTTACTTTATCATAGAACTCTAGGAGGTTTGTTACACAGGATTTGCCTTCCCAGAATCCGTGCTGTCTGGTGTTTATTATCCTGTTCAGCTCAAGGTGTTCCACCATTCTTTTCCTGATGATTTTCTCCAGGACTTTGCACACTATACATGTAAGTGACACTGGTCTATAGTTTAGTGCCTCTTTTCTGTCTCCTTTTTAAAAATGGGGACTATGTTGGCCTTCTTCCATAACTCAGTTAGCTGCCCAGTTTCAAGGGATGTGTTGAATATTATGGTAAGTGGCACACTCAGTACCTCAGCTCCTTCCCGAAGAACCCACGGGGAGATATTGTCCGGACCCATCGCCTTTGAGGTATCGAGGTCACTGAGTAACTGCTTCACTTCCTCCTCAGTTGTGTGTATGCCTTCTAGCACTTGGTACATCCCTTGTTGGTGACGAACAACGTCCTGTCTACCCAGCTGCCTTCCTTCCTCCATTGTGAATACTTCCTTAAACCTCAAGTTGAGCTCCTCACATACCTCTTGATCATTACTTGTGAGTTCCCCATCTTCTCTCCTCAGCCTTATCACCTGGTCCTTGACTGTTGTCTTCCTTCTGATGTGACTGTACATCAGTTTCGGGTCGGACTTAACTTTCGATGCTATGTCATTTTCGTACTGTTTCTGGGCCTCCCTCGTTCTTGTGCATACTCGTTTCTAGCTCTTCTACTAATCTCTTTGTTTACTTGGGTTCTTTGCCTTCTGTGTGGAATTGTACATGCAGGCACTTTTGTACTCCTTAAATTTTGTAATATGTCATAGTACATTTTTGCTTTTATGCACGATAATGTACACAATTTTGTTAAATTTGTTTTTTTTCCCTCTTTGGGGATTATTTCCATTCCGGAATGTCATTCTTATGTTTGGGGGTTACATATTTGTATTTGTGTATGGTATGGTTGCAGTACGTATAGGGTCTTAAGTGGGTTATGTGGTTATCTATAATTTTGCATTTCCAGGCAAAGGAAGGTCTGGAATTGTAACTTTACAGTTTATTATTTTGTATGATGCTTCTGTCTTTGTAATGTATTGTTTTTGTTTATTTAATAAAATATGTGTTCTAAGTTCCATAAATATAATCAATTTCTGTTTTTGTCATTATTGTAAGTGGGGTTTGTTTACATCCCATTGTATGTTTATGAGCCTTGGGTGTGAGATGTTATTTAAGGTTTACGGTGTTTGAACCTTGTATGGTTATTGTTTTGTAGTCAAGTTTTCATTTATATTGAATGTCATGTTCAAATTGGCTGTATATGTAATGTCGTTTTGTGTGGGTAACTAATGTACAGTTACGTGTTATATCCTTCTAGGAGTAATTGTTAATTTTGGTTATGATTTTTTTGTATTATATTATTACTATGTATGATGAAATATGTCTTTTAAATAAAATTAAAAAAATAAATTCCAGGTCGATACAAAAAGTTACTATACATACAGTAACTGTAATAGACAAAACAAATATTAGAAATATAACATGATAATATAAAAAAAAAAAATTCTCAATTCTTTTAACATCTTCAAGCAAAGGTTTTAAGGGAATTGTTAATTAATTCTACTTTATTAAAGACGTGAAAGAGCATCCGCAAGAACGTTACTAGGTCCTTTTATATGATTTATACTAAACGAATAAGGTAGGATTCTGAGAGCCCACCTCAGAATCCGGACATTCTTAGATTTCATCATATTTATAAAGGTCAAAGGGTTGTGATCGGAAAACACTAATACTTTATGAGGCGAGGTTCCTAAGTACACATCAAAATACTCTAAAAAAAAACAACTAGAGCTAATGCCTCTTTTTCCACTATTGAATAATTTCTTTGGTTTGGCTTTAATTTAGATGAAAAATAACAAATGGGATGCAAAATTTCAGACTGTTGAATTTTGTAGTAGGACAGCTCCTATTGCATAACAGCTTGCATCAATGTGTAAGACAAAAGGCTTATGAAAATTGGGACTTTGTAATACAGGAGCGGAGGTAAGCAAGTGTTTTAATTTCTCAAAAGCTGTATTACATTCCAAAGTCCATTTATATGTTACTCTAGGGATGGTTAATTCAGTCAAAGGAGCTGCTAATTGAGCAAAGTTAGGGCAAAACCTTCTGTAATAACTAATCATCCCTACAAATCGTTGCACTCATTTTCTATCAGTGGGAATAGGGAAGTCTGCGATGGCTTTTACTTTAATGTTAATAGGAACCATTTTTCCTTGTCCTATTTGAAAACCTAGATATTTAATTGTGGATTCTCCAAATGCACACTTTGCCAAATTTACAGTAAAATTAAAGCTTTCTAGTGATCTGAATAAAGCTTCTAGGCGAATAAGGTGTTCTTCCCAGGAGTCGCTGAATACTACTAAATCATCAAAATATGCCTCGACTCCTTCCAAAGGTTGGGTTAGCTGGTTCATAAGTCTTTGGAAAGTCGAAGCTGCGTTACACAACCCGAAGGGCATGACACGGTAATTGAACAAACCATCTTTAATGGCAAAGGCTGTTTTGTCTTTGTCTTTTGGAGCAAGAGGACTTGTATCCTCTCAGTAAATCAAGTCGACTCACGAATGTAGAGTTGAAGACAATATCTATCAGGTCGTCTATTCGAGGAAGAGGGTATCCATCCAGTACTGTGACAAAGGTAAGCTTACGATAGTCCGTACACATACGGAATGTAACATCTGGGTTGGGAACTAACAAACAAGGAGACGCCCAAGGACTCTTACTTCGTTCCACAAGGCCATGTTCAAGCAGAAACTCAACTTCTTGCTTCAACAACTGATGTTTAGCTGGACTCACTCTATAAGGTGGTTGTTTGATTGGACGAGAGTCGAGGAGCTCGACTTCGTGATATCCCAGAGTGCAAGTTTTTGGCACAACTCCAAATAAGCTTTTATAATTGACTATGAGGTTACTTATTTCAGACCTTTTAGAATCTTCCAAATTGCTAAGAAGTTTATCAAGACTATGTAGAGTTTTAGAATTTTTAAGGTGAGCGTCAGCTCTTTTGACTCCTTCTGAGTTATTTTCTCCAATGGTTGATAGGGTAGTGATGGATGTCGCTGGTAGTGTTTTGGAATGATAGGATTTCAGTTGATTTATGTGGAACAGTCTGTTCCGTTTTCCAGGTATCTTCACTACATAATTTACATCATTTTCTTTACTCACAACCTCGTAAGCACCTTGGTAACAAGGTAAGAGATCATGGCCGGGAACTAAGCTCTGAGCCATCACTAAATCTTTGGGTTCGAAAGAGCGGGGTTTCGCTCGTTGGTCGTACCAAAGTTTCATTTTCTTTTGAGCCGTAGCCAAATTTTCTGCGGATAATTTCCAGCTTCAGACAGTCGTTCTTGCATCAGAATAGGTGATGATCTTATTGAAGATTCCGTCTGGCCTCTAACTTGGTGCCCGTATATAAGTTCGATTGGGGTGAAGCCCGTACTCTCTTGCTCACTATTTCGTAAAGCGAATAATAATATAGGTATCCCCTCGTCCCAGTCTTGGGAAAATTGTTCACAATATGCTCTTAGCATAGATTTTAAAGTCTGGTGAAAACGTTCCAGAGCTCTTTGGGATTGAGGATGATAACTCGTGGACAATAAAGATTCTATACCTAAGTGGGACATTGCTTCTCTGAATGTTTTAGAAGTAAAGTTCGTTCCTTGGTCTGACTGAATTTCTCTGAGGATTCCCACTTGAGAAAAAAACTTTAATAGGGAACGAACAATTACCCGAGAAGTAATTTTCCTAACAGGAATGGCTTCGGGATATCTGGTACTAGAATCCATAATAGTAAACAGATATTGATTTCCCTGACGGGTTTTAGGCAGGGGTCCCACACAATCAATAATTAGACGAGAGAAGGGTTCTCCTTGTGCAGGAATAGGGATTACGGGGGCCGGGGGTGGTTTATGAGCAGGCTTACCTGCCTTTTGGCAAATATGACTTTCTTTAAGATATGTCCTCACCTTTTCCCTCATCTTAAGCCAATAAAAATGTTTTACGATTTTTCCTAAAGTTTTCCTTGTCCCAAGATGTCCACCTAGAGGACTATTATGAGAAAACTCAAGAGTGGTATCTGGGAAAGAAGTAGGCAACACTACTAAACTCTTGGGGTTCTTGGAACCATTACTTGTCTCTTTCTTCATAAGGATGCCATCCTTGTAATAATAACAGTTTTCTAATAGTTTGGCTTGTTCCTCAGAAACTGCTATACTCTTACAGTGAAGTTTGAGACTGAATCAGATCAGTTTTTCCGAGAGCTTTTCCTGCGGAACACTCGGGGTTAATCATGGCTTGACTAGGTTTAAAGGTTCCAGTTTGGATTGCATTACTAAATATTAAATCCAAGCCCAGGTCTTTATTTTCTGAGGGTTCCTCACAACCAGCAGAGCGAGACATGGCACGAGTAATAATGTTTAGAGGAAATAATGCCAGACCTTCGGTTGATGCTTCTAAAGCATAATGGGCTTCAGAGTGGTTATTTATCACCAACGGTTCTTTACAAATCCCTTGGTGGTATACATCATTTCCGATCAATAGTCCAACACCCTAAATGGGAAATTCTTTACTAGATATTCCAACAGTTATCCAACCCACATAGTCGGGGATTTCCAAAAACACTCTATGCAGTGGTACTTTAATTAAGGCACCACCATAAGACTCTAATAAAACTTCCATTTTGGTGTCAGAGTTTTCATTTAGGGGTAATACATCTGTCCTTAATAAAGACAGATAACTCCCGGTGTCTTGAAAAGTAGTGACATTTACTAACCTTTTTTCATCGAGGTCCACTGTTCCTGTAGCAAGGTAAGGTTCCATGGCCTCGCGTACCGTAGTTTCTGGATGTTCTTCGGAATGTAGTCATATCGTCCGTGGTGTCTCTGGATGGGAGGATTTTGAGTTCGTCCCTACAGGCTGAGCTTTAGTTTGGACCTGAGAAGAGATCACTTGAGTAGGGTACCTCCTGGGATTTTCGTAGTTATGCTCGTTCTTCTTTCTACACTGGTTTTCCAAATGTCCTGGTCTTCGGCAGTAATTACAGAAACGTAATTGTCTTCCCTGAGTGGGAATTACTATGCCAGTTAGAGTGCGCCACGTATACTCTTTTCCTTCAAACTTAGACACTTTCCTCGGAGTTTTCTGCACAGCGTCTTTATGTTGACTTTATCCTGTTGTCTGGTGAGCTGTTTCATAATGGTCGGCTATCGAAGTAGTTTCTATTAGCGTTGAGGCGGAACGTCCGATAAGGTACGTATGCAGGTCTTCCGTCAAGTAATTAAAGAAGTCTTCATTCAAAATTAATTGAGAAAGGGACTCCACTGTTTTGCAATTTGAAGGCCTAAGCCATCTCTCAAACGCTGCCTGTTTTCCTCGGGCAAACTCTACCCAGGACTGCTGTGGGTTGCGCTTCAATGTCCGGAAAGCCCGTAAATAACTGGCAGGCAACAAGTCATAAGCGTCCAAAACAGTTTTCTTTATCATCTCGTACTGAGAGTATTGTTCGAAGGGTAAAGAAGCCGTGCTAGCCTGTGCTTTCCCCGTCAAAGTAGTGTGTATCAGGGCAGCCCAGTGTTCTCGAGGCCACTTCATAATTTGAGCCTGATTTTCAAAGGCTTCAAAAAATGCGTCGAGGTTTTCCTCACAGAATTTGGGAACCATAGCAGCCGCTTGATGAATGTTGAATGTCTTGATCCTTGGTTCTGGACGAGACTCCGTATTTCCTGGGTTGAGTTGTCTATCATGTCTGATGGACTCTCTTTCGAACTCTTCTTGTTTAAACTTACGTTGGGCTTTATGTAGTTTGTAGCTTCAAGAAGCGTTCTAATTTCTCAAATTGTTCAGGAGAATGTATCTCAGGAGGAATTTGAAGGGAGTTCCATTGGGAAAACTCTGAATTATTCCTCACCGGGACCCTAGGTTCCGTTAACATAGAGAACGTGGCAGTTCCTGGTGTACTACCTGAGCCTGTGACGGAAGTTGTCGCGGAGACTTAGGTCTCGTTGATGTTTATTTAGTACCTACTAAAGGCACTTCCATGTTATTTAATAATGACTGTTGGTCCAATTGTGAGATCAAACATTCATCGTCTGTTATTTCCTCACCAGAGTCTTCTTCTGGGGCTTCTGGAAAAAGTAAATTCCTAATGATAGCCCGAAGGGTAACAGCGGTGTAGTGTTTATCATACTTGACTCAGAGGGACTTTGCTATTTGCCAACATGTTTGTAAATTTATTGTATTCAACCGTTCAACGGTAAGATCTTCAAACCTGGCGGATAATGAAGCCGTCTTATTCCGCAAAGGTCTTTTAAATATTACTTTATAAGTCTGTGTTTTAAGGTATTATACAAAGTTCAATCTCCCGGACAGCAGGTCCCCATTTATTACGATATTCTTTATTGGCATAGGCGATGTTGGTCTAGGGGAAGAATTTATTCTCCCGTAATATCGTAATAAGTACCGTTCTTCTGTACAGATTAATAAGGAATTCGAAAACAAATTGTAAAATATATATTTAATATATCGTAGATAACGTTATTGACTTAAGATATTTTAATTGTACATTTTTCTTAGTTATTATGTATAAACACAGTCTTTATACACAACTTATAAATTAAGATGACCTTTATTCTAGCAGAATGGGTCTTTAATATATATATGATCAATAAAGTTACTGCGTCTCTATTTCACGAGACGATTAGGGTGATGACTAGAATACTTGAAGTCTCTTAACACATGAGAACTTCTATACAATGAAAGTTTCACCAGATCTCACAATTTCTGGCGACTTTAGAGAATAAAACTCTAGACCAATAACTTCTCAAATGAGTAAGCAATGAAGACCTTCTTAATACCGAGAAAGTTGCTGTACTGACTACTCTAATACACTCACCTCTGACGCCAGCTGCGTCAGGCGAGTAGCCACCAGAGGTGACGTCACACAAACATTGAATGGTTGTTACCACTGTTACGATCCCTCCTATGTACATATATATATATATATATATATATATATATATATATATATATATATATATATATATATATATATATATATATATATATATATATATAAATGAAAACATGGAAGGTGAAAATGAATATGTAATATTATAAAGCTGATTAACATCGTTTTAGCTTTTAATGATGGTAATCGCAATGTAATATTAGATAGATGAATGCCAGATATTTGTAAACGAACTGTGTCTGGGCGTAACATACGTGATCTTCATCCTCTTGAATTCTCCACATTAGCTTTGTGTCGTATGCAAACAGGGACACATCAGAATCTATCGCTTCTGGTATGTCATTCACATATACCAGAAAAAGCACCAGCCCTAAGACTGACCCTTGTAGAACCTTGATCGTCACAGACGCCCACTCTGACATCTAGTCATGTACCATCATTCGTTGTTTCCTTCCTGCCAGGTATTCTCTGATCCGTTGCAGTGCATATCTTGTTATTTCTGCCTACTCCTCTAGCTTTTGCACTAATCTCCTCCCTACTTCTGTCACCTTGTCATAAAAATCCAGTAAGTTTGTGACACAGTAGTTCTCCCTGAATCCGTGCTAGTTATCGTGTATAAAATCGTTCCATTCTAGGTGCTCCACTAGTCTTTTCCTGATAATCTTCTCCAAGACTTTGCATAATATACATGTCAGTGACACTGTTCTGTAGTTTAATCTTACCTCTCTGTCTCCTTTCTTAAAGACTGCTGCTTTCATACCTCAGGTAATTGCCCTTTTTCGATAGATGTGTTGAAAATTGTTGTTTTGGGCACACACGGCGCTTCTGCTCGTTCTCCCAAAGAGAGATGTGAGGTCCTACAGCCTTTTAGGTTCCTAGTTCACTTAGCACACTGTTTACGTCCTCCTAGGTTGGGTATAGTATGTCAGGCACTTTTTGGTGTACCCTACTATTCCAGTTTGTTGGAGTCCATTCTCTCTTCACTGAAAATACTTCCTTAAATCTTGCGTTTAGGTCCTCATATACTTCTTTATCGTTTCTTGTCATCTCCCCTCCATCATCCTCAGCCTAATTATGTGGTCCTTGACGGTTGCTTTCCTCCTGATGTGGCTGTACAACAGCTTAGTGTCAGATCTGGCTTTTTATGCTGTGTCATTCTGGTTTTGCTTCTGGATCTCCCTCCTTATCTATGTATAATCATTTCTGACTCTTCGGCTAGTCTCCTTATTTTCCTGGGTCTTTTATCTTCTATACTTTTTCCTTAGTCTAGTGCGCTTAGAATTGGCCTCTCTACGCCTTTGGGTGAACCAAGGGCTCATTTCGTTCATCCCATTGATTATGGCATTTTTTTGGGTATGATCCTCTACTCCTATGCATTTTGTGATAACGTTTTCCATCATTTCATTTGCTGCTTTTCCCACCAATTATTTTTCCAACTGTACCTCATGCGTGAAATTCCTCATACCTGTGTGGTCCCCTCTCTTATAGTTTCGCTTCTCCCATCCCACTTGTGTTGCTTCCCTTTTCACTTTTAGCTCTACAATGTATTCGAAGCTCAGGATCACATTATCACTATCTCCGATGGACATTTTATATGTGATGTCCACATTGTCTGAACTGATCAATGTGAATACGAGGTCCAGCCTTGCTGGTTCATCATCTCTCTCTCTGGGAGTGTCCCTAACATTTTGATGCATGGAAATAGAAATTTTAATTTTTGTCATAAAAAACTCATTGCTATAAAGAAAACCCCTTCATAATGGAATAATAGGAGATATTAGGGTATGATCAGCAGCGTCATTATAATACTTTCCGACAAGTTGATGAATAAGTCACATGCTCAACACTTTGGTGTCTTTATTTACTAAACGTTTGACTTTCACATTAGACTTCTTCAGTTATGTAAAGAGGAGAAGTTTCTGCTGCCTCCAATTTAGTCACCCAAATAGCCTTTATTTAGGAGAGAGGAAACTTGTGACGACGTTTCGGTCCAACTTGCACTATTGACAATAATGGTTCTTGTCGGACCGAAACGTAATCATAAGTTTATTTCTCCTAAGAACAGGCTGCCAACTATGTGTGTATCACTTTAGCCACAGTATTGCTACTTTTTATTTTTGGGTCACTTCTGAAGTGTCCTGTGTACGAAATGTTTCGGAAATAAAATCAAGTAACGGTTAGAGCTCGAACCTATGGCAGACGAGTCTTGAAACTCTCAGGCCTGTGTGTTAACCACTGAACCAAGCCGTCTTAAGAACATAAGAACATAAGAAAGAAGGAACACTGCAGCAGGCCTACTGGCCCATACGAGGCAGGTCCAAATCTCCAACGGCTTAAGCAAATGCCCCGACCCAGCCAGGTTAGGTTACATTCACTTAAGGAAGGAGCACTGCATCTGACCTAGTAGCACAAGCTAGTCAGGACCAATTCACACCCAACCGCACCCACTCATATATTTGTCCAGCCGACCACCTGGTCAGGTCATTTCCACTTAAGGAATTAGTACAGGTCAGGTTACATTCACTTAAGGAAGGAGCACTGCATCTGACCTAGTACAAGCTAGTCAGGTCCAAACTCACACCCATCCACACCCACCCATGTATGTATCTAACCTATTTTTAAAACTACACAACATCTTAGCATCTATGATGGTACTTGGGAGTTTGTTCCACTCATCCAGAACTCTATTACCAAACCAGTGCTTTCCTATATCCTTCCTGAATCTGAACTTTTCCAACTTGAAACCATTGCTGCGAGTCCTGTCTTGGCTGGATATTTTCAGCATGCTATTTACATCCCCTTTGTTTATTCCTGTTTTCCATTTGTACACCTCAATCATATCTCCCCTAATTCTACGTCTTTCTAGAGAGTACAGATTCAGGGCCCTCAGTCTATCCTCATAGGGAAGATTTCTGATACAAGGGATCAACTTTGTCATCCTCCTTTGTACGTTTTCCAGTGCATTTATATCCATTCTGTAATACGGTGACCAGAACTGTGCAGCATAATCTAAATGAGGCCTAACCAAAGATATATAGAGTTGAAGAACAACCTGAGGACTTCTGTTATTTATACTTCTTGATATGAAGCCAAGGATTCTGTTAGCTTTATTGCGAACACTTATGCACTGTTGTCTAGGCTTCATATTACTACTAACCAGAACTCCTAAATCCTTCTCGCAATTACAAGTAATAAGATCTACATTATTCAGCTTATATGTGGCATGGTTATTGTCCTGCCCAACATTTAGAACTTTGCATTTGTTTACATTAAACTGCATCTGCCACTTCTCCGACCACTGCATCAGTCTATTCAAATCATCCTGGAGTGCTCTAATGTCCTCATTTGAATGAATTGGACGGCCTATTTTGGTGTCATCAGCAAATATACTTATGCTACTATTTATTCCCTCATCTATGTCGTTTATGTAAATTGTAAACAACAGGGGGCCCAAAACTGACCCCTGTGGAACACCGCTTGAGACGCGCCCCCATTCTGATTTCTCTCCATTTATGTAAACTCTCTGCCGCCTATTAGTCAACCATGCCTCTACCCAGGAAAAAATTTCTCCTCCTATCCGTGTGCCTTAAGTTTCCTCAGTAGCCTCTCATGTGGAACTTTATCGAAAGCCTTACTGAAGTCCATATACACAATATCATATTCATTACCATGATCTACCTCCTCAAACACCTTAGTGAAAAAAGTTAGTAAATTCGTAAGACATGAACGCCCCTTTGTAAAACCGTGTTGAGATTCATTAATCAATTTATGCTTTTCAAGATGGCTACGAATTGCCTCGGCAATTATTGATTCCATAAATTTACCAACTATGGAGGTAAGGCTTATTGGTCTATAGTTCGAAGCTAAGGACCTGTCACCTGCCTTGTAAATAGGTATTACATTTGCCCTTTTCCACTTGTCTGGCACTATGCCAGTTTGTAGTGATATATTGAAAAGATTTGCCAAAGGTTTGCTAAGTTCCTCTTTACATTCCTTTAAAACTCTTGCAAACAGTTCATCAGGGCCTGGGGATTTGTTAGGTTTTAATTTCTCTATTTGTCTGAGGACCATGTCACTAGTTACCCCAATCGAGCATAGTCTGTTATCTTCCAGTTCTACATAATTTATTATTTCTGGAATTCTGCTAGTATCTTCCTGAGTAAAAACTGAGAGGAAGTAAGTATTGAAAATTTCACACATATCCTTATCACTGTCCGTGATCTGTCCTGAGTTACTCTTAAGTGGGCCTATCTTGTCCCTAATCTTACTTCTGTATACCTGAAAGAACCCTTTTGGGTTAGTCTTCGAATCCCTTGCGACCTTAGCCTCATAATCCCTTTTTGCTTTTCTTATTCCTTTTTTTATTTCTCTCTTTAATTGATAATATTGATTTCTTATCTGTCCATTCCCTCTTTTGATACGCCTATATATGCCTCTCTTTTGACCAATGAGATGTTTTAATCTATTGTTCATCCATTTAGGATCATTTTTGTTAGATCTAATTTCCCTACTTGGAACAAAAGTTGTCTGGGCAGCTAGAACTATGCTCTGAAAAACGTCATATTGGCAACCAAAACCACCTACCTGACCCATAGTCAGGTCATCCCAATTTAGCCCACCTAGGTAATTTCTCAGCCCCATGAAGTCGGCTACACGAAAGTCTGGAACTAAGACTTGATTGCAGTTACCTGGGTAATTCCATGATATATTAAAACTAAGTGATTTGTGATCGCTTTCCCCAAGCTCTTCATTAACCTCAAGATTATTAATTAGTGATTCTTTGTTAGCAAGAACCAAATCAAGCAAGTTGCTACCTCTAGTTGGTTCTGTCACAAACTGTTTTAAAAACAATCCTGAACCGTATCAAGAAAGTCACTAGACTCAAGATTACCTGTCACATTGTTCCAATCAATGTGTCTAAAGTTAAAATCTCCCATTAACACAACATTTTCATATCTAGACGCCTTATGAATTTCGTCCCATAGCAGCTTACTGCGCCCCCTATCCAGGCTTGGGGGCCTGTAAATCACACCAAAATTAATTTTTCACGACCCTCGAGAAACTGTAGCCAAACAGATTCTGTATCCGCTGTTTCTAATCTTATATCTTGTCTAACACAACAATTTAAATTATCTCTGACATACATCGCCACTCCTCCACCCTTCCTGTTGACCCTATCAGTGTGGAATAGTTTGTAACCCTGAATGTTGCACTCGGAAGGCATTTCTCTATCTTTCAGGTTGAACCAGGTCTCTGTTATAGCAATAATATCTATATTACCTGCACTTGCAAGTAATCTTAGCTCATCTATCTTATTTCTTAGACTCCTACTATTTGTATAGTAAACCTCAAGGGAGCTAGTCACTCGTTGCCCTCTACTATCTCTCTTTGTTTGTTGATCAATTGTTTTGCATTTACAAACAACTTTATTTTGAATCTTATCTTTTAAACATAACCCTGGGGTATCCTGGTAATATCTGCTGTTTCCAGGCCTAATACCACAGCCTGATTGTATCCCACAAACACCCATACCTCTATAATCTATCAGTTTAAAGTCCTAGACAAGTCTCCAATGACCCCCTCAATCGAATTGGCTAATGCAACCACTCCAGCCCCAGAGAGATGAACCCCATCCCTTGCATACATATCACGTTTGCCATAGAATTTGTCCCAGTTATCAATGAATGGAATTGCAAGTTCCTTGCAGTACCTGTCTAGCCAGCAATTTATACCAATTGCCCTAGACATCCATTCATTGCCCACTCCCTTTCTAGGCAAAATGCTACATATGATTGGGATCCCTCCCTTAGACCTAACGACTTCTATGGCTGACCTATACTTATCTAGTAGCTCCTGTCTTCTGCCCTGCAACTAGGAATATTTCTATACACATTTGCAATCAATGCATGCTCCCCATTGTGACCACAAATACAGATTTTTAAAGTTGAGTCCCACACCAGCATAGCTGAGGAGTGCTCTAGCTATAGGCCCATCTATTATGTGATTTGCTTGGTATCGTGAGTTATGATAGTGGGTTTGAGGGCACTTGAGTGAGCGTCACAGCCATGCTGATGTGCAATTTGTCTCTTAAAAATAAACACTACGTTTGTGGTCACAGTTGGTCCCATGTTAACATTCTAGTTGGACGAATCTTGTTAGGCCAACATGGACGAGTGGTTAACGCACTGGCCTGCGAGTTTTAGGTCTCGCCTGCCATGGGATCGAGTCCCATCCATTCTGTGATCTCTTTACAATCGTGTTATTACAATTTCGTGAGTCATGTGTCTTATTTATCATGATTAGCAGCAGGAACTCTTACGTCATGTTACTAGCTTAGTCGCCCTTTATTAGTCAAGGTATTGGCGTATCTTACCTTTATTAGTCAAGGTATTGGCGTATCTTACCTTTATTAGTCAATGTATTGGCGTATCTTACCTTTATTAGTCAAGGTATTGACGTATCTCACCTCCTCATATATGGTTCAGAGTTGTTGTCCTTTACAGAATATTAAATAACTTAATGAAGAACATAACAGAGTAAAGATCAAAAATACCAATTAAAGACCCAAAAAGAGGAAACAGTGTCCGATCTGAATATAGGCAATCATAATGCTGTGAGGTCCTAAGATGATGATGTGTGATGCATTAAAACTGGTGATCACTAGAATGCTCACCTGCCTTAGAGATTTCTAAGACATCACATAAATTATTACTTCTCTGGGCACATATTTGAGCTTTTTTGAATCAACATTGATAATGAAAACTGAAAAATATGTTTCATTAGCGTTCTCAGCGTTAGTGACACTTACACTGTCAACAGCACTTAAACCAAGGAGAGTGTTCTCGAGAATTTCTTTTCTTGGCAGGTGTTGGTAAATATGCTAGGGATGAGCGTGGACATCGGCCTGCTCCTGGACAACCTATTACTGCGTGGGTATTACTTCATGGATGGTTATGCACTCGATTTCGATGTTTTTGGAGATGGGAATTACCATTTAGTGTCCTATAAGATGCAAAATACTCTCTCTTTCTCTCTCTCTCTCTCTCTCTCTCTCTCTCTCTCTCTCTCTCTCTCTCTCTCTCTCTCTCTCTCTCTCTCTCTCTCTCTCTCTCTCTCACACACACCCAGACGAGATGGACATCTGACAATGATTATATATGATTAAAAGAATCGTGTACATCAAGAACATATCTCTCACTCTTAGAAACGCATAATGAATCATTGTGGATCACGGGAAAAAATAAGGGAGATCGATGGATCGGTGTTCAAGTGGTCTTCTGGTTCTGGGGAAAATTATGTGCAGAAGATTAAAGTGCTTAGCAGAAAAGGCATAACTTGTCCAGGACGTCTGGGATAATGCCAACATGGCACACTGCGCATCAGTTTTGTTTTGACATTCTGGGTGCTCTGAGGTATGCC